>OZ010721.1:17334517-17366179 GCA_963932345.1 Ophion ventricosus | reverse complement strand
ATGACGAAGCAACGCTCTGTGCTCCATTAGTGCGTATTTTCGCTACTGCACCGCTAGGTGGCTAGCGGCGAAGGCTCTCTCGTTGAGCGCGCATCGCTGCCGCGACTATAAGTCGACTCTCATGGGCCACTCTCCGACTATGCAAAAAACGTTCTCAGACAGTACGGCGCGCGAAACTTATATTGGATTTTGCTTCCGAAGGATTATTCAATGTACATTATGAAATGATTGTTTTTCTTGTTGATCATACGTCTAGGCGGTTATTAAAGAGGATGACAGTTGAATTTTGGAGACGCGAAGCAAATACACTAATTTTAGAATTATTTGGACGATTTCCCATTGCGATTTTGATAATAGTGGGTGGAAATCGTGTTGATGAGGTTGTCCTTGTAGAAATTTTTGCTGACTGGGAGGAAAGGATAGAGCGGAGCTTTGTTCCAGAGGGGAACGCGATAATGCGAATGTAATTTAAGGTATTCTATTCACGAACTCGAATATCTAACAATTAACTGATTTTCGTCGACAATTGGGTAAAAATACATCCCAGTAGACTGGTCAAATATCAAGCCACGTTACCAAACTTTTAACAAAAAATTACGACTTAAAAAATCATCTAATTTAAGCAGCACTTGATGGAGATGACATGCTAGCCATATTTCTATTTTATAATTTATATATTAAATAATTCTAGATGTCTGGTATAGACTGCTCTAAGGATGTAAAATTTCTAAAAATTCCGTAACGACGGTAAAAACAGAGGGTCGTCGAATATTTAAAGAAAATATTAATGATAAAATTTAGAGAACATGTAAAAATGTCGAAATCTACAAAATTTAGGCGAAATTTATCATACTAGTTCATCGTTGGGTATAATAATTGATGGAAATTTATTTAAAAATTTCAAATTAAAAAGATTTTTTTAATAATTTTTTTTTTTTCGTTGCAAAATAATAATCACGTAGACTCGCCGTGTAAATCGATAATATCATTCAATAATTTTTGTTTATTATTTAATACTTGAAGAAAAAAAAAACAAATTCGCGCGTGACCAGCTACCGTGCCATTGTTTGCTCAGCGCTTTACTCAGCATGACTTTGAGCGCGAATATCTCGCCCAATTTTTGTCGCACGACGTTGAAAAAAAAAAGCGTTTCGCTCGCGAAGGCAGACCCTACATGCTGACTAAGCGAATTCCAATAATCGTGAATAATCCTGTGTGTATAATCTGTCTACGTCATCGAATGTATTGCTCGTTGCATAATAAATGAAACAACTTAAACCTTCTTTAGCGTATCTAAATGAAACAGGTCGTCCCCTCATCCTCCCTTTTTCCCTCTGTCCGTCTCTTTCCTGACCCTCGGTCCACCTCATTCAGAATTTGTGGTCGCGAGAGATTGCTCGAGCAATTGCGTATGCATCGTTCGTCGACTTGGGGTTTAGCACGCGGGCCAACGCAATAAGGTACGGGAGAGGCTCCGGGAGAGTGAAAGAGAGAGAGAGAGAGAGAGAGAGAGAGAGAGGAGGGCACACGATGCACCTAGAGCCATTCTGCGGTCGGACGTCATCACCGTAGCTCAGTCGCGGATGACAGACGAATAAGCTCCTATACATGCTCGCATATCGTTGGACACCTCCATGAGGAGCGAACCTCTCTCGCCTTCTAATATTCTAAATTGCTCATCCTGGCATGTTTATTCGACGTTGCTGTCGCTGCCGACGTGTTTACCGCAAGTGCGCGAAGCGTGCGGAAAAAAATGGCCCGCGTTCTACCCACGTAGATTCATTCTTGCGATGTTCAATCTTCCGACTGGAGACGATCGTCCTAGTGGTAAAGAAAAAAAAAAAAAACGATTGTGGAAAATGATTTAACGATGAAACAATTGGGCAACCATATACCCGAGTTGGAAATCGAATGCTAATTTAAAGCTAATTTCAGGATCTAAGTACGGCCACGTACTCGAATGTCAGATCGTTGCGAATTTTTTTTTCCCTACCGATCATCCACACGGACATACCCTTGTTGACGAAAACTCGGCTAAAGTTTCCGGCTGTTCAGGCTGAAAGAAATATCCAGAGTTGACAGATTTAGTGTCATTTTTTATGGGACTTGTTCAGTTTTATTCATATTCCGGAGTTCCATGGCTAAGGCCGGGGGGCTATGCGTTTTTGCTGCTGCGGTGATAACGAAAGCGATTTACGGAGCGACACATTGCTGCGGTTTCAACGCAGCCAGCTTTGATCTGGCTTGAAGTTGCTCTAACATTCAATAGAAAGTCTTACATTTTTATCTGGCATTACTGAAATTTTAATAGAAATGCATTTTTTTATCTATAAAAAATACTATTTATCAAATGCATTTTTCATCATTTTCCCTTATATCAACACCAACCAATTATCATAAAACGTCTCGTCAATTTCAATCTAGGATTTTTCATGAATTATTTTGTCACTGCACTGTCAAAAAAAAAAATTTTATTTAAATAGGATCTATTTGAATGAAATAGTTTTTTTCCTGGTCGCACAGCCTGCTACGACACTATTTGTTTCAATTTTTTTTTATTTGTTCAACCTATTCTCTTTGAATATTATATATATTCAAATTAAATAAATAACGATAAAACACGATATATTGCATGAATACGAGAAAGGAATATAGGTTGATGACATGAAAGTGCGGTGAAAAAAAGTTTAATTATTTTTATTTATTTTTATTTAACTTTATTTATGTATCGAATGTTACAACAGTCATCTAATGAAACCAAATCACAGATTTATTAGGAATAAATAAAATATTTAGTTATTGAACGATAATAAATAGATTTTGATTTGAATAAATAAATATATTTAAAATAAATAGTTTTAATAATGGAATGCAATAGGAAAAATTTGATTTCACGGAAAATCTAGCTAAATTGAATTTAAAAAATCAAATAGATGCATCTAGTTAATATCAAAGGAATTTATCTGTCAGTGTGTAATCTTTTGTACTGCTATGCCACATTGCGACCTTTTCGTGGACATATTCGATAAATTTATCGGTATCAAACATGGTGATTTTGTCTGTGGATAGATTGAACAAAACGCTGCGGCAGAATTGCGTAGTGTGACAGCGGGCATAAGGCTAAACGTTTTCTGACACGTCTACGGCGGTGTGCCGCAGTAGATGCGGTTATGCCGCGCTAGTGTGCCATCTATCATTTGAAACCATGCAATGTCAAAAATCGAGTGATCGTATGCGTCATAACTGCAGCGCGATAAAAATGCATAGTGTGGCCCCGGTCTAAACGAACTTCGAACAATCATTCGAAATAGCTCAAGCAAAATAACAAAATCGCTTGACCCTATCAACCCTCATAGGCCGTAAAATGACACCCGAGAGACTGGTATCGTTTGCGTCGAAAATCGCATGCTGGTTGTACGAGAAAACGAGCGGAGTGTTCTTCGTTGGTGCGGGTGTCGAATTTAAATAATCTTTGGAGCAACTTTGGGAATAAGGGTGAACCGGGCAAATTCGGTAGAACGAGGCCGACACGGAGAGAACCGCTCGCTGGCGCTCGCAACAACCCTGTAATCTTCGACACGTGCTGTATTGCGAAACGAAATTGGGGGAACATGACGGCACCATATTAGTCGGAACATTTTCAAAGTATGTTTAAATTATATATATATATATATATATATATATATATATATTTCGACTTCGATTTCAAGTCCAACAGACCGTCATAACGTAATTTGAGGCCAATTGAATATCAAGCTTATTGTTGATCTTTCCTACTTCCCCCCTTGGAGATCGATTCGCGACTCGTAAAAATTGCAAAATCAGCATTTGATATAACTCCAATTATAACTGTACCGAAGTAAAAAGTTTATAGAAGAATGAATAGAGAAGACGAAAGCGAAAGATAGGGAGGGAGGGAGAGAGAAAGAGAGAGAGAGAGTCTTATTATGTCTTACAATTAGTTATAGCTTGATGCAATAGGAAAAAAAAATATATATATATATTAAAAACGAAAAATATATAAATCCAGAAAAAGAATTACAAAAAAATTGAAAATGACAGTATAAAATAGAAAATGAATCGGTAGAATGGCGATAAAATAAGAGTAATGATGATACAAGCGAACGATGTTGTTGACAAATTAGTGATAATGATGTAAGCTAAATAACACAATAAATCATAATTAAAAAATAACGTATAAAAGAAAGAGAGAGAGAGAGAGAGAGAGAGAGAGAGAGAGAGAGAGAGAGAGAGAGAGAGAGAGAGAGAGAGAGAGGTATGCCATATGGGGTAAAAGAAAATTATACAGGACTCCATTGCATAATAATTGAGGTTAGTACACAAAAATAATAAACGATCGTAAAATTACAATAGTTGAACTAAGAACATTTCGACGGTGTGAAATAAAAGTAAATTTACCTACCTCCGAGGCGCACAATACAAAATACGATTACATATCGATGTAGATTAATGTAAAAAAAATTAAAAAACGATCGTAAAAAAATAATAGTCGAATAAAATCACTTTGAAGCGTAACATACACGATACGATTAAGTGTGGATGCAAGTTAATGTAGAAATAGAGAAAAACAAACAAAAATAATAAAATAATAACAATTGACGCAACAGCCAAAACTAATTCAACGGAGCTAATAAGCAGAAATAAAAATAATTCCCCAGTGCGAAACAATGTAAAATAAAATACATAATTAGATGAAAATAAGATAAAATACTGGCTAATAATTTATGTTCACGCTTTCTTTTATGATTGGCAGAGAGGGGCGGAGGAGAATGGTTAGTACAGGAGGAAGAAAAGACGATATAGTTGCTCTTTGAACCTCAGCTGAGTTCTTCGTGAATGATGACTAGATGTATCTTCGTTCTGGAGGGATCGGGAGACACCGGAATCCAGTCATGTAGATGATCTTGCTTTATTTATATATATAGATATATATATGTGGCAAAGGAGTGAGAGGATCTTGTTGAGATTGTGTCGGTGCGATTTCATGTCCGAACCTCTCACGATAAAGTCATCACCATGTTCTCCGTACCGTTTCGTCCGTACACACCAGGGGATCGCAGTCGTATATATATACATGTGTACGTGTTGCGTGTGTGTATAACGCATAATGTACATAACGCCGCTCGCGATAATGCTTTTTACAAAATATCTTGAAGGGAGAGACGCCTTATACCACGAGGGTGAACGCGCGGTCATATTAAGAAACAGAAAAGGCTGTCCGGTACAAACCAACAGAGTGTCCTGTATCTCGCAGCGGGGAATCGTATCTCATCCTATGGGCGCCGCGTATAAAGCATCGCCAACTTCTCTCCTCTTTCTCACTCTCGCATGATCGAGCTGACACGCACGAATTTTCGTTCGTCATACATTTCGATCGAACGATCATCATCACCTCTCTTATACACATTTGTGAATATATATATACATA
Source organism: Ophion ventricosus (assembly GCA_963932345.1). Taxonomy (NCBI): domain Eukaryota; kingdom Metazoa; phylum Arthropoda; class Insecta; order Hymenoptera; family Ichneumonidae; genus Ophion; species Ophion ventricosus. Next base: position 17,360,730 of record OZ010721.1, on the reverse strand, counting down.
TATCGAAAAAAAATATAGTATATTTTTATAATGAGTTGTATTTGCCACAAAAAATTGAGCATACTGGAAAAAAAATTTAATCCCATTTTGAGTACAGCAGAATGAAGATAATTAGATACCAAATACGAAACATTCGTGGAAAACTTTTTTTGAGCATCCCGTCATCGAGAAAAAAATTATCAATCATGCGTTTAATATTATTTGAATTTTGATTTATTTTCCAGAATGCCTAATTTTTTCCGACAAATACTACTCATCACAAAAATATGCTATATTCTTTTTCGAAGGGTATTTGAAAAACCATTGAATATCATATTTTTCTCGGCCGCAAAATCTTCGCGCTAGACTCTTGAAAAATACGTCGATATTTCTTGCCGCGCAAAAAAAAAGATAACCAAATTTAATGAACGGCGTTTCGAAGGGAATAAATTCAGCTTGATTTTGCTTTTTTGAAATATTTTTTATGATTTTTTTTCAACTCGGTACCCACTTTGGTACGTGATCGTTTTTCGGCTGATTTTGGCAAACGAAAATTGGGCGCATAACTTATAGAAAATTTTGTTGTCTTTTTTATCTATGATGAATTTGAAAGGGATAGCAGAAGCTCCATTTTGGTTTCTTTTAAAGTTTCGTACGAATTTTTTTTGCAAATTTATTTTATTTTTCGCTAAAAAAGACAAATTTCGGAAAATGCAACGTAACTCAAGAACTATAGGGTTTGAGGGGAAATATCAAGGATGTAAAGAGTTGCGTAAGTTTATACTGGATCGCCTGGAATATTTTCAGAATTTTCCTTTGAGATTTTTTTTTTCTTTTTTCGCTCGAAACTCTGATGAGTAGGATGGCTTATCTCGAAAAGTATGGCGTTTAGGACGAAATATCAGGATGAGAAACTTTTTTAATTTTCGATTTTAAATTCGCTTGAATTTCTTCAGAATTGTTTAGAAATGTTAAAAAAAAAATTTCCCCGAAATTTGGAGTTTCAATTGTTTGGACGATTCTCCAAGTTTTGGGGCAAACAATTTCGAAAAGAGTGTAAAAAAAAATTCCACCTTTTGAGCGGTAGTGTATATGTGTGTTGAAATATTTATATGTTCATGCTCTTCATTTCATTTTGTTTCGTTGAATAATATAATTATTCAACGAAACAAAATTCATGAAAAAACGAAAGTGTGTAAACGACGTTGGCGCAAGATCTGTCACGTCATTTGCTGTAGGTCGAACATTTTATTTCATCCAGACACTTACCACTGGACATTTTTTCTTCTCTCTTTATTCGGCTAATAATATTTTGTGTCAGTCTACTGGTGTATGGTTAGAATAATTAAAAAGAAAAAATTGTCGGAATCATTTATGACGGAGATGAAAATCATCGAGCCTATCGGTCCTCCATATTGAATATTTTGTTACTTAGATTAGGACAGGCGGAGGATAATTGGTAAGACATGTATACAGACATGTATGAAGAGAGGGCTGTGAGAGAGAGAGAGAGAGAGAGAGAGAGAGAGAGAGAGAGAGAGAGAGAGAGAGAGAGAGAGAGAGAGAGAGAGAGAGAGAGAGAGAGAGAGAGAGAGAGAGAGAGAGAGAAAGAGAGAGAGAGAGAGAGGAGAGAGAGAGAGGAGTGAGAGAGAGAGAGAGAGAGAGAGAGAGAGAGAGAGGAAAGAGTGGGAGAGCGAGAAAGAGAGTGAGGGAGGAGAAGAGAGAATTATCGTGTAATCGTAAGCACAGGATCGCGTGTTTCAATTATTACCATTGGGGATGCAGGCGATGTATAAAGTGTATCCATGCGCTATAATATATATAACACAACGAGAAGTAAGTGGTTCCCAGTAAATGGCATGTACATATGCGTATATATGTGTATGTGTATTATATACATTTATGTTTTATCGCGAAGTGATAGACAGTGGGACTGACGGCCGTTCTTCTCGCTGCTCTTGCGTGGTGCGATCGTGATGCGATGATGATGATGATGATGATGATGATGATGATGATGCCGAGATCGCCATATTGTTTTGTTAGTCCGGTTACGACGCACGTTCCATCGAGTGCGAGGAATCGCTTCATCATAATCGGTCATCCCGCGAGAGATTCTCCTCTCTCTCTCTCTCTCTCTCTCTCTCTCTCCGTCTCTTCTTTTTTCATCTCCTTCATCTACTTCGTCCTTGTCTGTCTTTCTTCGAGGATCGTGAATGGCCCCTACCGCGAGTCCCGCGGGGCGTACGCGTCCACGTGCTGTGCTTGGGCACCAGAACAAGAGCGGGAGGGGGAAAGAGAGAGAGAGAGAAAGAGAGGACGAGAGAAAGGTGATCGGAGGGTGAGAGAGGGAGGATGTATATCTTTGCATCGAAATACCTCGCTGACGGCTCGAGAATTCGATAACGTGATTAGCTCTCCGCGTGAGTGTGCCTCTCTTCTTATATACGTCAAATCTATAAACGTGCGCGCGCGGTTGCTGTTGCTCGCATTGTTTCGTATTAGCCCCCGAGCCCTTTACGCGCCGATCCTATCAAACAAACACTCGGCCGTGGCAAATGGATCATTTCTTTTCAAGGTGAGCAGTAATTTTATTCGGGAATTGAGAAAATGATAATCGTACAGTCTCCGAGAATTGGCAATGTACTGCGAAACGGCTGACGACTGCAATGAGAGATGTGACGAGGCGTGGATTTTTTTAAAGGTCTGCGTAAGATTGAAGTGGTTTTAAATAAGATTTTTTATCGCGTAGTTTTATAGCTTCGGGTCTTAACATTGGAAGTCTGTACCCGAGTAGCAAAAATTTCGAGCCACATTTAACCCGCAAAAAAAAAAATCCTCCTCCCCCGTGCAGAGATCGACGATAGTGGATTATCGGGTACCAAAACGAGGGTAGGCTAAGATGGTATAGGAGTACGCGGGCGATAAGAGTACGCAGTTACGCTACGGATGAAACGGTTTGCTAATGGAAGCTAACTTTTGTCGTGTTTGGACCACCAAACAGGCCAAGTGTTTGTGACAACAACAAAAAATCCAAAGTGGAATAAAACGGTGAGGCCAGATAAGTTTGAAGTTTTTGTTGCAATTTCTTATTTATTTTTGATATTTTCAAAGCATGACAAGTATGAAACACAATGTACTTTCTTCAAAAATAACTATTAATTGCGTACGCCGATTTACTAAGTTTATTGTTCAAAATGAAAGCAATTTCGGATCCCATCAACGAATGGCAGTAACAGTCATGTTTGTTAAAAATGTGTAGGCCGTGTAAGAGCAAGCAGTGCTTAGGTGTGCAGGAGTACGCGCGTACTCTTATACGACTGTTGTTAAAGATTATGTTTTTTTTACTTTCAGCATGTCCCGAAGGAAACGGACTACCGACCGAAGTCTATGGTCAATTACGGATCTTGAAAATGTAAGGAAATGAGTTAATGATGGTGAAAATATAAGGGCGGTAGCGCGTTCATTTGAAGCGACCGAAGCCCCTCTTCGTAAGAGGCTGAAGAGATCCACGCCAGCTACATCTCTAGGGAGATACGAACTCTCTCTCTCCAACTCTCCACGTCTCAAACTCTCTCCCTCTCTCTCTCTCTTTCCAGCTCTCCAGCTCTCCAGGCGCCCAGCTCTCCATATCTCCAGCTCTCTAACTATCCAACTCTCCAACTCTCATACAAATGTGGGCAACTTTATTTGCGATTTATGTGTCGATTGAGGTTTGCGTACTCTTATCGACCCTCGTGCGTACTCTTAAACGTCCGTATGTCTTAGAGTTCGCAAAACCCTTTTTGTAGTTTTTAGTTTGTTATTTAAAGAAAAACTTAAGATTCCTAATTGTCGCTCATAATTTAATTAGAATGCTAGATATTCTTTCAATTAAAAAAAAACTGATTCGTAAAATGTATCTATTTGTTTTTTTCACCGCTTTGTAGCTTAGGTGCGTACTCCTATAGCACCTTATCCTACAATGTTGGGAATACCAATACGTTAGGGTCTCTGATGATCCGCCCGAATGGCAGAAACTGGACATTGTCACAATGGCAGAGCGCAACTGAATCTGCGAAACCCCAGGTGGGCCTACTTCGAGCGCTCCCGCAAAACCTACTGGTCCTCTTTTCGGCCCACTGTAGGCGCACTGTAGACCCTCAGCCTGCATTCAGCCTACTGTAGACGCACTGTAGGACCCTTCGTTCAGCGAAAACGTATTTATTTCGTTATCGAACGGGTTACCGATCAGGTCACAAAGGAATGTTGATGGATGAGATCTCGAATTTGGGCTCAAAGCAGATTGGGTGGGGTTGAAGGAACGGACTTGAGATCGAAAGCAGGTTAAGGAGGCCTGTGTTCTCCACGTTTTACTGCAACTGGGGGAGTCGAAAGAAGGTTTGGGAGGACTAACAGAGGCTACACTGGACCAAATGGAAGCCTCTTCATGGCACTGAACTCGGCAAATGGGATTTTGGTAGGTTCAACGGAAGCTGGCGGCTTGTGCATTACAAAAGAGGTCCTGCGAGTGTTCAGAGGAGGCTATACATTTTGATTCGGGTATAGATCGTGGTTTGCGAACCGGCAAGAGAAAAGGCATTGCGATAATTCACCCTTTCGTGTGAGTTTGAACTTGGGAGGCGAGAATGGTAAAATAGGGGTTGCGTAGACGGCAGACGAGACGGCAAAAGGTTCGTCCTGATTTTCCTGTTTGTCCTATGAATATACTTGGTCGAGGAAAAATATTCTTTCACCTCCGTAAAGCTCACACTTGCTTCGTCTTCCGAAATGTGCATACAACTCTTCCGCTATGCTCCAACCATCCGGGCCTCATTACCAAAGTAAATATTTCATAGTCTCTCGTCTCTTGCTCGCGCACTTCGACAGGCTGACGAAAGGGCACACGAGGCGAGGAGTCTCGAAGAGGAACCGTAAAAAAGGGCCGCGGGAGGACAGGAGGCGAAAAAAGGGTTGCGGGAGGACAGAGGGCGAGAAAAAGGGCCGTCGGAGGACAGAAGGCGAAAAAAGGGCCGTGGGAGGACAGAAGGCGAAAAAAGGGCCGTGGAAGGACAGAGGGGAATAAAAAGGGCCGTGGGAGGACAGAAAACGAAAAAAAGAGCCGCGGATAAGGATAGAAGGGAAAGAGTCCGAGCGAAAGGATTGATTGCAAAAAAGAAATACATTACAAAATACTCGGCTCGGTTAGATCGAATCGATTGATGCAAATAAATTGTTTTTTTTTTTTCACGAGAAAATACGAGTTTACATTTTCCCCAACTCAAATGTAAAGCTGTTGGAATGATTGCAGAGAAAAACTCGAAGATCGCGAGATCTTCGAGATAAGAAGATGCAAGGAGAGACGGGGAGAACGAGATGGTGGAAGGAGGGAGAAAAAAACGTATGCGAGGAGAAAAATAAAGCCCAGGCTTCTTTTTTTCCTGTCTCCAATCTCACTCACCTCTCTCGCTGTCGGAGAATCTCACGACGTCGCACCCTCTCGAATTTGCTTTTTCACAGTTGCTTTCCCACTTCGTTTTTTACTGCAACTTTCTCTGTCTCCTTTACCTTTTTTTCTCTTTTCCCGTCGCTCTTGCTCACTCACTCACTCACTCACTCACTCACTCACTCTCTCTCTCTCTCTCTCTCTCTCTCTCTCTCTCTCTCTCTCTCTCATGCTCGCGTCTCTATCCCGCTCCATATTCCTGATCGGCGCTCGAGTCGCAATAAAGGGGAACAAAAATGAAAGGAAGGCCTTTTACTGCCTTAGCGTACTACGCAATTTACCTTTCAACTCTCGCTTGTTTTATATCCCGCTCACCCTCGATCCATTCGCCACCCCTTCCGCTGCGCTCATGGCACTGTCGCGTGTTTCCCCACTCTTGGTATCCATTTCGACATTTTTTTCAATCGTCACAGACGCAACTAGACTCTGAAACTAGACGGTCAAAATTCATGATTTTTTTTATTCACTTCATCATATGTTCCTCTGTTTAGAGTAGAAAATTTTCGAAGTTGTTGCGTGAAATGTGAAATTTTCCACTGCTCCCCATAAGAACACGTGTAAAACCATGAAATCTTTGATTGCCAATATTTCGAAAACGGAACGGTGAATCCTTTTGAAATTTTGCAGGTAATCATTTAGTGTTAAATTTTTAAAAAATCTATAGAAAAACGCCTTGGCGAGACTACTACCTTAAAATGATTTCTATCACAGAAAATATTTCGCCTCCACATGGAATCGAACCTACAACCTACGTACCTATCTTCTGCCTATACTGCGCACGCTGCTACTATGCTATCGGGTACCTGTGTTATATTAATTGTAGATTTCACATAACAGGCCAAAGTTATTCCGGCTGTATTTCCGAATAGTCGGGGATACTAGATAGTCAAATACGCCACCAAAATCGCATGTTAAGATATACTTTTCGCCTTTAATTGTGCTAACCATATTATAATTACCGTGACAATAAACTATAGGGAATTTGACTATACGGTCTCTTACCATGGTTTTTTTGTTGTTTATAAATATCATGCACTTTTCTTTCATTGTGTCTTTAGTCATGTGCATTTTTGCTCCGATATTCACGAATATCATTAATTTCATATTCTCGATTACTTTAATATTATTGAATAAACAGATTATTTAATAGAATGCTTACACATATATATGCGCAACGCTGTATCGCAATAGTAATGTAACGAATAAGGGCGCCTCGGAGCAACCTTTAATCGAGCCCTTTGGTCGAACATGATTGTACGCGAGCCTGAAAAGATCAAATACACACACACACACACACACACACACACACACACACATATATATAAATGTACAACGGACGGAAGGATACCGTGAGGGTCTCCACATCTCGTATATAACTCTGCAGTGCGCGATCCCGAATTTCCATATCTCGTACAAATTGCGATCCTGAGTCTCGGGGGTTCGAAGCACGATCGTGCTTCACTCAAAGGGGGGATTCCCATTGCGCGAGATGAAGGCTTCGGGGGGAGTGCAGAATGCGGCGTGGTAGTAGTCTAACGGTTCATACCCTTGCTCTCTCTCTCTCTCTCTCTCTCTCTCTCTCTCTCTCTCTCTCTCTCTCTCTCTCTCTCTCTTTCGCTGTCTCTTATGGAACTCACCCCCAATTGAATCGTCAATTTGTCTAGCATTATCCCAAGACGCCGAACTCTCCTGGCATCGTACATGCCAAAGGAAGAGAGAAGTCCGCAGCCCGAGAGAGAAAAGGAGAGAGAGATCGAAAGAGAGAGAAAGAGAGAGAGAGTGAGAGAGAGGGGGGGGGGGGGGGATGCTGTACAGCATCTCCAAAGGATTTCGTGTATTTAGGATAACAAGCCTGGCGTTTCTGGTTTTGTGCTTACGCGACTCCTGACTCTCGACCGTTTTTGGCCATGTGTGGTGTGTATGGAATCGCTCCGGTAGGGTAATGGCGTATACGAGAGGACCTTCGCACACATACGTACACATTGACAAAATATACCATTGGCAACAACAACCCCTCTGTCCTTCAATGGTGTCTCGGTTTCTACGAACGTTGATCTAAGTCTTTATCTACATATATATATATATATATATATATATATATATATATACGTACCAAGAAATTTGTATTCAGGACTCCGATCAACTCCTTTATATTGACATATCGTGGCACGTGATCCAAATACATGGGACATTATACCGAATTTCAAACAAAGGTTGAATATATATATAGCAGAGTCTCGGCAAAGATCGTAGAAGTTGCAGCCGATGAGAGAACCGAGAAAATTCTCAAATCGTCCGTGAATAACAAAATATCGCGCGCATAAACAAACACACACACACACACGTACACGGTGCAAAACACACGCAAATCGTTGGGAAAAGACAAACGTTTCTGTGCAACGTCATTCGTATGTTTTATCCGCATAGATCTCGGTGTGTAGCAATTTCTTCGGCAATTTCATTCGCTCGTCCGCACGTTGCTTTTCTATGTCTCTCGCGGTGTATAAGCTCCCACACACGGGACAACAAATATAATAGGAAAAATATGCGCAGGTGAGGAAAAATATGTATTCGCGTTCACTTTTGCCGTGAATTCCGCATGCTTTTGCTTTTCTGTTCCATCAGATTTTCTTCGCATGTTGCACACACTTTATTTTTGTCCATATATCTGTATTTGAGTATAATACATGGCGATATTCCGCAATGTGTGCGGTGGTACACGTGTAGGAAGTGGAACTCGAGACCAGGAGGGAAGATAGATATCGGTTTCAAATATTCACGCCCTTTTCGCACTGGGCAACAGACAGAGCCTCTAGGAGCTTTTTAAACACAAACATACGTATGTATGTATGTGTGTATTATATATATATATGTGTGTGTGTGTATGTGTGTGTGTGTGTGTGTGTACGAAGAACGTGAAATGGATGCGAGCTTAGAACACCTTTTTACCGCCGAATGGGCGGACAGTTAGCGCGCGGCATAAATATCACCGCCGCGTACTCCTGGCGAGTGCCACGCCGCGAGAAAAACTCGAGTGTAGAGAGAACAAGAATGGGCGAGAATGTTAACAGTTGTTCATGTTGACTACACTTTGTGGCAATCTATTTTAATATAAACGTATTTAGAGGTATCTAAATTAATTTTGAATTTGAGGGAGTTTATTTTTGAAGTAGAGGAAGGTGGGGCACCGTGTGTGTGTGTGTTTTTTTTTCTATCGAATTTTTACTCTCACGAAAGCAGTCTGATGAGAAAAAAAAGGTCATAACCGATTTTATAGCCCTTTGGACGTAAAATAAATCTACCATATTTTTTGCAAAAAGATTAAAAATCCTAAAATAATGGGTTGAAAAAAAAAATGAGGATTGGCTCATTGTGCCCCACAGGTGGGGTACAATGTGTCAGTTAGGTGGGTACAGTGTGTCAAGTGCTGCGAGATGTAGGGTACAACGAGCCGGTTGAAACTCTTATAATTTCCTAACATAGATAACAGATTTTCATACTTACCGATAATTTCACAACGGGTATTATTTGCCAATAACATTAGTAGTCGACTGATTGTGCTCGACAACTCGATGACACATTGTGCTCCATACAATTGCCCCACAATATTTTACGTTTTCCAGGCGAGCGAAATATTTTTTTTGTCCAAGACTCAAATCAATTTTTAATAATCCTTTGTGAGCTGCTATCGACTTTCTTTTAGGCTTGACGAAACCTAATATAAATCGTGTTCCAACACATACAATTTCGAAATTTACGAGCTACAAACCTTCGAGAAACCGCATGCGGCGCACTTTGCCCCTCGACACACTGTGCCCCACTCTCCCCTACAAGTCGTGAGGAAATTGAAGGGTAATACACAGTAGCGTGCAGAAGTTTCGAGCCACCCTATTTTTTTGGGCAGAGTGATAAAACATTTAACTCCTTAATTCGTTAATCATTGCACATTTTTAAGAGTAATTTTTTTCCCCCATATGGCCCTTCTGGATCACTTGCTATAAGGAGGTGCCGGATTTAGATAAATCAGTAACTACTCGAAAACTATATGAGTTAGCTCAATAAAATTAAAAACCATCTTTTGGGGATAGATTCTTCTAGATGCTGATTGAGTTTCAGAACACTAAGTTCATTAATAAACGAAGTACATGCAAAAAAAAATGTTTTTTTTCGTTTACCGGTGATTTGCCGTTAAACTAACAATCCTGCGTAATTTTTGTATAGAACTTATTTTATAGTTGACATCATTCCGCACAACTTTTGTAGGAAGTATTTTTCGATGAAACCAATTCCAGAAAAGATATCATTAAAAAACCGAGTTTTTTGTTTTCAACAATCTCTGGTGGTCGCAAGCTGGCTTTTTTTTCGGGGGAGGGGGACTTCAGAGTACATCCCTGGTAATCCAAAGAACCTACAAAAAAATTGGCACCCCGCTGGCCTCCGAGAATAGAAGTCGGTCGAATTTCTGTACATTCCGACTGGACTAGTAGGGCAGTGGACCTACCCTTCACAAAAATTGTCATAGCACGGTAAATATTCGGGACTGTTACAAAATATTTGTTGCAAATTAAAGTTAAGAATCCTAGGCTATAAAGTATGCAATACAAAAATCGTATTTTTGAAATTTCAAGCTTATCCAGTCCCCTCAAAATAATTCGAAGTCCGTACAACAGCGAGATGTGCTGATAGCGCTATCAGTGAATAGATGTAATCGATTAAAAATGTCCTTCCTCTATATTCATACATATAACTTCATCTATATAACATTTATATATATATATATATATATATATATATATAAATAACATATAAATTCATATATATAACAGTTGTCACGTTTCATTCCGTAACAATGATGCCAGTCACTGAACAATGCAGTTGCCGCACCGCCACTGCAGTTGCATTGTCACAGGTAAAAACCCAAACAAAAAAAAAGAAGAAAAAAAAATTCGCCGAGCCTCAACGTGAGCAACTTGCACAAGAATGCAGAATGAGACGGTTGATTATTTTTTGTTGTATTTTTTTTTTGTTTTCAGCTCTTTCCATGTGCACCGGTTTTGTTTTTCTCTTGCAATCTCGAATACGGAAGGAATTTGACTCGGCCGTACTGCGCAATGATGAGCATTGCATGCATCAGGATTACACACACACACACACACACACACACACACACACACACACACACACACACACATGTATATAGATGAAACATCCGTAGCGTGAACATATAATAGCTTCGGAATACGGCGCGACGTGTTTGTGTATCCAGCGGCTATGACAGCCACTTCCGGTTTCCGCTGGCTGGCGCATATATACGCGCGCGAGTGTCGCCAGTAGAATCTTTTTTTTTCCTTCCCTCTCCTTCCTCTCGCCCGCGCCAGTACACGGTTTACCGGCTTATAATACGCGCGGGACGTGTGTGTTCACACCTCGAGCCATGTCGCAATACGATTCTCATACGGCAATTAAACGCTTGTCCCTGCTTCATCTTTGATATTTTTCTCATTTTTTTTCTTTTTCTTTTGTTCTTAATTGTCCAACGAGTGAGGTCTTGGCAAGGGATTTGGAGCAGAGGAGGAGGCGGGGGGCTTTTAAAATCCCAGCTTTAGAGAAAATTGTGGCATTTGGGACCATTGGGCGCTGCGCAACGAGTGTGCAAAAAATACTCTTTTCCGGTTTATACGAGAAGAACTTACGTCATCGATCGTACAGATTGCGAATACGTCCGAGGCCTGGCAATCAAGGCGCTTCCTACCAATCAGGCAGATGTCACGACTAGCTTTCAACAAAGTGCGAAAGGCGTTATTTTAGTTGGAACTAGCTTTTGCTCGCGACTTCGTCTGCGTAGTATTTGGCCCATAGAAACTTCGTTATCACCTGCACCCCCTTTTCAGGGGTTGTTTAATAAAATCCTGACACATTCGTTTTGTAAATAGTTTTGAAGAATATTCATACCGAGTTTCAAGATGACACATGCAAAGAATACAATTTTTCATACAAACGTTTTACATCCCATTTCATCCTTTTAGGTGTTGATTATCGAAAAAAGCTTTCTTAGTGCACCTCTGCGCCCTTTTAGGAACATATCTTCCTAATTTAATTGAGATAAAAGCAGGGAATTCGATTTTCCCATATAAACTTTAACACCCCGATGCACCCCTAATTAGAGTTTTTTTAAATCCTAAAATATACGTTTCATTATATTTTTTTTTTGACGAATATTTATATCGGGTTTCAAGTTGATGCACGCAAGGAATACAATTTTCCATATAAACTTTTACAACCCATATCACCATTGCGTTGTCTATATTTCAGTCAGCCATTCGGCCAGTCAGTCACGGAACTGTTTTATACACTGCCGAGAAAAAATATTTAATTGAAATAGATTCTATTCAAATCAAATAGATTTTTGCCTTGTCTCACGGCCTACTACGGCCCTATTTGTATAAAATATATTTTATATTTATTCAAGCTATTTTTTTTAAATATTAAATATATTCAAATTAAGTAAATAAAGATTAGATTCAAATTAAATGAATAAATATAAAACACGATATATCGTATGAAGACGAGAAAAGAATATGGCTTCATGACATAAAAGTGCGGTAAAAAAAAGGTAAATTATTTTTCTTTTTTTTTCACTAACAAGGTTGTTATTTGCAAAAAAAGAAAGGTATCGCCGTGACTTTTATTAAAAGCGCGACTATTTACGTATAGAAAGACTCTTTTCTCAACTGCAGAATGTTACAACAGTCTTCTAATGAAAACAAAGCCATGAGATTTTTGAGAGACTGAATCGTGTACCATTTCTCCGTCTGTCTCTTTTGTCTTATACTACCAGATGAAACTAAATCACAAATTTTTTAGGAATATATAAAATATTTATTTAGACGATATTAAATAGATCTTGACTTGAATAAATAAATATAATTTGAATAATAGAATGCAAAAGGAAAAATTTGATTTCACGGAAAAATTATTTAATTAAAGAAAAAAATCAAATGGACGCGTCTAGTTAATATCAAAAGAATTTTTCTGTCAGTGTACGAATAGAGAAAGATTACGATATTTAGGGCTCTTACATATCGTTTTTACTTCCAGCCCGTACTTGTCTCTACTTTGGGTACGTTAGGCAGCACCTAGAGTAGTGACAGATCGGACCTGATACGCTGCGCTTCGCGCACAAGGGCACAGGGGAACTGTCGAAAACCCGTGGAGATTCGGGCTGAGCGGTCACTCAAATTCAGTCAAGTATGGGCTCCAGACCAACGCTGCTCGACGTGGGAGATCGCACGCCTCCATTACTGTCAGTTGAATCAAAAGGTTGCTCTTCTTCTACAAGATCACAATGATGGATTATTCTGTGGGTTTTTAACTTGTAGGCGGAAAAGAATGAGCACGTCCTGCGTTTAGCTTCATTTTTTCGCACGACTGCTAATTGTCCCCTGGCACGAATTTTCTCGCCCACAATTTTGGGCAACTAGGCCCTGCGGTCGGCAAGAAGAAGGGAAAAAAATGAATAGGGAATGGAGTCACCCTCCGTGGTGGAGAGAGGAGTCCGCGGAAAGCCGAGCCTCCGATGGAGGCAGAGCGTCAGCTGTCCAATTCCAGGAGTTTGGCGATTCTACGGCTGTCTGCTCGGAGAGCACACGTAGCGCTTAATTGATGCTCGGTGATCAATTAATTCAAGGGAATGCGACTAGGGAAGGAAGAGATGACAAATGATAGCTGGGGCATCCGGAAAATCCCTTTTCGAGTTAATTGAAAAAAAAGAACACCCCCGATATCATTCACCATTTGAAACGATCCATTCAAGAGAAGCCCAAACAGATCCAAACTATCCAACCTTCTAATGCAGAAATCATTATCATGAAGGTGGAAACGTCCTTTATTCACAATGTCTCCGAAATCTGTCAGTAGAGTGGAAATAGGTGTTTGTAAATTCGAAATAAATAGTATTATTGCGTATCTTTTGACTGGCGATTTGAGCTTATCATCGTGGCAGTTGGAAAATCTGGATGGATGAGTTGATGTTTGAGTTTATTTCGATTTGCTTTATCGGAATGGATGGATACTATTGGTATTGGTATTATGGTGTCTTCATTTGAAAAGTTTGTTTGGGTTTGGTGGATTTGTAAAATGTGCAGTAATTATTAGACTCTGATTGTTCTCAATTATTAAAACGATTCAGGACTTTTGTAAATTATTATTATTTTTAATCTATAGTTAAACATTTAATTGAATTGAATTTAATCAATTAAATACAATTTAATTTGAGTAAATAAACTTCAATTATTTTAATTAAATAATATTAATTAAATTAAATTACTTTACCTTAGTTAACATTAAAAAATTGAGATTTAATCTGTAGATTAAATACTGAAGAGGCAAAATTGGTGTCGGAAAAATGAGGAAGACAAAAGCGAGAGAGAGAAAGAGAGAGAGAGAGAGAGAGAGAGAGAGAGAAAGAGAGAGAGAGGAAAGTTTTTAGCATATCGCATGCCCCCTGTAATATCACTGTCAGAGATATCTTTTCGCGGTATATGGGCGTGTAATTCTGGGCGTATCTATAAAATTGTATACAAGCCATACTTTAATGCACGTTGGTTGGGGCGCGAAGTCTCTCTCTCTGTCTCTCTCCCTCTCTCTTGGCGCCGGCAGCGATAGATACCGCTAATTATCGATCGTAAATAATTCGAGAGGGATTCGAGCCCGGGTTGTATGCCCCCGAGAGGGAGAAAGTAACGAGCGGAACGAAGAGATAACGTCGCGAGAGCCAAAGAGAGAGAGAGAGAGAGAGAGAGAAGAGAGAGAGAGAGAGAGAGAGAGAGAGAGAGAGAGAGAGAGAGAGAGAGAGAGAGGGAGAGAGAGAGAGAGTAAGAGCAAAATAAAGAAAAAAGAAAGAGAAAGAAACGCGAGAAAAAGAGGGTTAGGACTACAGAGACAGCGAAATCGAGAAAGAACCCCGAGATAAGACATTCTTTTTTACCGCACAGGTACGGAGAACGGCGGCAGAGTCCTGTCCGATAATATCGGCGAGGAGAGGCGAGAATCGACCGATTGCGAAATGCAATGACACATACGCATACCGTCGGTTCAACTGAAAATCCGTATGTACCTTCAATTCGAATAAAAATCCGTATGTACCTTGAATTTGAATAAAACTTCATATGTACGTTCAATTGGAATAAAAATTCATATGTACCTTCAATTCGAATAAAAATTCATATGTACCTTCAATTCGAATAAAAATTCGTATGTACCTTGAATTCGAATAAAAATCTATATGTACCTTTAATTCGAATAAAAATTCTTATGTACCTTCAAGTCCAATAAAACTTCGTATGAACTTTCAATTCGAATTAAAAAAAAGGAAAAGTCGCACACACCATTGACCAAAAGTACGTGACTAAAAAAAGTGCTCTGCGGAGCTCATAAACGGACACGACCAAAAGACCGTAAAGCTCGGGCTGGAGTGTTAAATTTTTAAAAAAAATTTTTGGCATGAATTTCGCGTGTGTATGTTTCTCTGGGTCTGTCTGTGTCTCGAGAACGATCCCCAAGCCTCGCGGAGAACGAACACACGAGCCGTTACTTCGGGGTGGCTGGCTGCTGCCGGTTGGATATATTACATCGCTCCGCTGCTCGGTTATTACACGGGCGCAACGCGCGTGTAATTGCAGACGCGAAGGTGGCGGTGGCGGTGGCGGCAAGCCCCGCGCGCGCTTGATTTGTGTCCCTTTTGCTCCGCGGTGATACCGGCCTTCGTTATACGTATATACATATTTAATATATATACTGAACGAAAATTAAGAAAAAAAAATAGATGTAAAAGAGAACGTTGTATAGACGAGTTCTGCGGTCACGCGGAGCGGTGAAAATTTCTTCGTGGTGCAAAAAAGTGGTATGCTTCAAACGGTTTTGTAGGGACGGAAATGTGTCGCTCGGATTGACGAAGGATATTTTCGGGCTCAACAAACATTTGGTTTTGAAGGACCTGCGGAATTCGTTTGTCCATTTTTTTCAGTATTCTGGATTTTTTTAAATTAGAAATTAGTTAAATTTTGTAGTTTTCACGAATTCTGCAGTTTCGGAATTAAAACTGATTTTTTAAATTAGAAATCAGTTAAACTTTTTAGTGTTCACGAATTCTGCAGTTTTAGAACTAAAACGGAATTTTTAAATTGGAAATTAGTTAAATTTTTTACTGTTCACGAATTCTGCAGTTTCGGAATTAAAACTGAATTTTTTAATTAGAAATCAAGTAAATTATTTAGTGTTCACGAATTTTTCAGTTTCGGAATTAAAACTGAATTTTTTTATCAATGTGACAATATTTTTATAATATATAATAATAATTTTATATGTTTTATTTCAATTTTATTTTTTAATTTAATATTTTTATCATATGTATTAATAATTGTACAATTTTCATTTGGATAATAAAACCTTACATGTATTTATGTATTGTGTCTATATATATATGGATTCTTCAACTACAAAACAAATGCTCAATGCAATGAAGCGAGCAACCATCGCTACAGGAGCGCCATCGATATTTCAAATGTCCATAATTAACATTCCCTTGTTTCATCCACGTTTATTCGAGAATTATCAGAGCAAGCAAAACAAAAAAAGACCTGATAACTATGGATTTGGAATCCGTGACAAATGCAGTCAATCGTACGCGGTCTTTCGTCATTCAGCCAAATCTTCACGCGCCGTTGTATTATTAATCTCCTTCAAAAAAATACCCACCCACGTAACCCTCTTCTATACGTAAATGCATTTTCCCTGACGCTTACTTCGCAAATGAGTATCTGGAAAAAAAATGATAAATAAATAAATAAAAGAAATACGAAGGCACGTATTGCACGGAGCTTTTTTTTTTAACCAGCATAGCTCTGTCCCTGTCCGAATTGGAATGGGAGCTCTCGAGTTTTTGGAGGTTCCTATATGCATGTGTATGTGTGTGTAAGCTCGCGCGCGGGCCTCTCGGGATTTTATCTGATTAAGCCAACATGGAAACACGGTTTTACGCGTGTAAGCCAGATCCGTTGTGGTTGGGCCACTGGGGATGGTGGTGGACGAGAGTAACTTACACATACACTCTACATACACAGATATACATATATATATATATATATATATATATATATAAGATCGTGGCGGACAACTGAATAATGAAAATAAAACCCGTCGATGCTATCGTTAAGCACCGAGGGATTACGTACGCATCAGCGCGCCTCCGGTACACATATAAATTCATACAGGCTCGCCCGAAAAGTGTCATCGAAAAGAAAAATCTAGATGCCTCGTATATCCGAATCGACCCCATATACATTATACGAGTTTTTTTTTAGTTTTCAAGATAAAGGCATTAAACTTTTTTTTCGAGTTTTTCTGTCGCATAGGTTTTTATTGGGTCTATGCATAATTCCGTTGCGAAATTCCGACAGATGTCGTTCGCAGTTGTTTCTTCGCTCGCACACGCGTTAACCATATGAAGTGTCATACATTAAGTAAAAGCTGAAACTTGTGCCGACATTTTACAAGAGTAAAGAGTATGCGTGATGTATAGGAAGTTTAATTATATTTCGAACATGGAAGGAAAAAACGTGTATTTTCGATGCATTTTACTTCTTTATTTCCGAAAAGGCATAAACGCGTCGCAAACTAACAAAAAACTATGCCCCGTTTCCGAAGTGAATGCCACAAGCGAAAGTGGGTGTTGGAAGTGGTTTACGAAACTTCGTTATGAAGATTTTTATCTCCAAGATGATCGTCTTTCCATGATTGGTGATCGCCAAGCTCTCTCTCTCTCTCTCTCTCTCTCTCTCTCTCTCTCTCTCTCTCTCTCTCTCTCTCTCATTTCGTACTGCCGTCAATAAATTTGATTGCGTTAAAAAATGATCGAGAAATGAAAGAAAAGAAAACGCATTTTGTTGGCTCTCCGCGTCTGTTCGTCACCGCTATCGATAGGAACGATGCCGTCATCAGCGAAATCCTCACGTTGAAATTTCGGCGGCGATGAACTTTGGCTACATCGATAAACCGATCGCGTCTATACGTATCCAAAGTACTGTAAGCCAGACACGAGAACTACTCGGGTGAAAAAATAAACCCAAGGAGCGCGAGTAATGGTCAGATATAATATGGGTGTGAAATGGTCTCGTGATCCGCAGAGACTATAATAGACGATACGTATGTCTGAACGCACGAAGCCACACTATTGTGTCGAATAGTGTGAAGTTTCACCGGTCGGTGGAGACACGCAAAAATATACTTATGTGGCGAGCTTTACCGGATATATCTCATCACAGAAAGGTATCTGGACACACTCACACACACACACACACACACATACACACACATATATATAAATATATTTGGTACAAAGCAGTTTCTCAAGAGGGCGTGTTTTGTGTCGAGGCATCCGAGCGCATTATAGCTTTTGCGTTCTTCTCACCTCCAAGCCGCTTACGATCAATGCTCCATCAGTTCTCACTTTGAACGCGATCAGCCACGTATATACAATGCATACATGCACACATATATATATATATATACAGAGAAGGGGGATTTTGAAGCCGTTAAATCTATGTAATATTGGCTTTCATGTCTGGGTGTTTTGAGGACCGTCCCTGAAAATGCTTTAGCAAAATTAAAAATATTACTTCAAACATGTATAAATATCACTGTGAAATACTAATATTGTAGATTCAATCGTTTCTCTAAATTTAATTCCCGAAAAATAACCTTGAAATTGGGTGTTCACACTTGAATACGGCCTTAAGGGGTCACGTGGGTTTCGAAGCCAAAAAAAGCATATTTTCTCTATTTAAAAAAAATATAATATATAAATTATTTTATTCAAAATGTCAAGCACATAAAAGAGCAACATTTCAACAATATTTTTTTAAAAAATTCATCCAAAAATTTGGGAAATTCCGCCGGTGGGACCTGGTTTCCGGAGACCCCTCAAAAAAAAGTGTCCTCGTGGTGGTCAGGATAACTCATGATAGCTTTATCTGAAATTAAAAAAACCGAATTTCTTCTGTAAGTAGATAAGTATAGTGATTAAACGAAGGATTTAAAAAAAAATTGAAATTTGAACTTTTGCCAGAGGTGTATGCAATATTCTAGACATATTGTACTATTAGATAATAAAATTAAAAAATTGATTTTTTGAAATTTTCAAGCCCACGTAACCCCTTAAAGTATTAGTCTCGCCAAGGCGTTTTTCTATAGATTTTTTTTTTTGAGGACTCATTCAGGATATTATTAAATGATTACCTGCAAAATTTCAAAAGTACTCACCGTTTCGTTTTCGAGATATTGGCAATCAAAGAATTCATGGTTTTACACGTGTTCTTGTGGGGAGCAGTGGAAATTTTCACATTTCACGCAATAACTACGAAACTTTTCTACAGATTAAAAAAAAACTCAATTACAGAGGAACATATGACGAAGTGGGTAAAAAAAAACATGAATTTTGACCGTCTATTTTCAGAGATATAGCGATTTAAATTAAGCAATGTCCAGCGACGCTAGCGCCACGAAGCGACTGGAGCCAACTAGAACTAGATTACAGTAGTGTGTGCATATCCGTATACGCGGAGTATCTACGTATTAGTAGCTGGAATGGATAGTCTGATACAAAACTGAGGCTTAGGTAAACATTATATTAGGCGTTTTCATCATTATTTTATAAGTTTTTACATCCCGATAAGATGTACAACCTACATTATAAGGATATTTCGCAATATTTCGAAGCTTTCATCGGTTGAGAGGAGAATAAACTTTTTAACGTGACTGTAACGAGACTAATACCTAAAGGACGCAATAGATCTTGTAATGAATTTTACGAAAATATCCTGAGATTTGTCTGAAAGTGATTTTCAAGACATTGGGCTCTACATAATGTTGAGTATGGGAATAACAAGCTACTATGAGCACGGTCCGAGAAGTCTAATGTCTTCAAAATAAGCTTTGCCCATATATATATATATATATATATATATAGGTAGGTACAGTTTGTATGCACTGGTGCAAAGTAACGACAGAAAGAACGAGAGAGAGAGAGAGGGAGAGAGAGGGAGAGGGGCAGAAAGAGGGAGAAAGCACGTGGCGAGATCCCTTCCCAATCCATTTTTTTTTCACTTAAACGCGCCTCGAGACGAGTGTCCCTGGGTCCCTTTTAGAAAGTGACAAATATCGGGAAGTGTATTTTGTACTCACTTCTTAAAATGGACCGAGCAGACGATAGAAAAGAAAAAAAGTGCGAGAGAGCAAGCGTGTGAGAGAGAGAGAGGCAGAGCGAAAGAGGGAGGGAGAGAAAGAGAGCGAGAGAGAGAGAGAGAGAGAGAGAGAGGAGGATCTTTTTCTATTTGACAGGATTCGCTCGAACGAGTGTGTACACCCAGATATGGGTTCATACCAATGTGAAATGTGCAAACAAAAGGGCGTATATCGTTTTGCGTGCCCAGAGGTACAGGCTCTGAGTTCTGCGGTGACCTAGCAATCGATATATAGACTTTTTGGAGAGGCGCGAACAGTGATCTATCCGTCAATAGTGTGTGTGTGTGTGTGTGTGTGTGTGAGGGAATTTATACATATTGCTGGACAACAATACCGAGAGGTATATATGTCGAAGGTGTGCGCGCAAGTCTCCGCAATTCGAGACGAGGCACGTTCATCGCATCAAGAGAGTACAAACCGTCGCCGCAGCTGACGAGAGATTCCTTCCGGATTTCAACTTATCGCACAGAAATCGCTTCTTCTGCTGCTGGTCAACACGAACCAGCCCTGTTTAGGGAATAGCTAATCGGCTATTCCGCTACCCCCTGGCAAAGAGAGAGAGAGAGAGAGAGAGAGAGAGAGAGAGAGAGAGAGAGAGAGAGAGAGAGAGTGAGAGAGAGACGGATGGAGAGTACACACTTAAATACTGTGGCATAGAAGGCTTACCTTTGAACGAGAGCCAGACGGATCATCTTTAGCTTTTGCCGATCTCGCGGGCTATTATACAGCTGAAGCTAAGCCCAGCGCCCGCTTCCTTTTTCGCAAGATGCTCCAAATAACGATCTTATGGTTACATATATACCGGGTGACTCACAACTATAAGGGTTCCCTTGGCGAGCATATCGAGTGTGTCGCTTGCGAGCAAAACGCTTTTTTTTTAATGTCGTACGACAAAAATTGGCTGAGATTTTCGCGTTTGAAGTTTTGCTGACAATAAGTAAAAAGCTGAGCACACAGTGGCATAGTAGTTGCCAGAGATGGGCATACCTAAATAACAATGTAATTCAATTATTAATCTGGTTACAAACAAATGAAATTACAAAATAATCTCATTAAACTGTATTTCATTACATTGTAATTGTAATTATTCAGGACATATGAAATCTGTTATAATATATTTAATTACAAAGTAATCCGATTAAAATGTATTCAAATACTTTGTAATTTAATTACTTTGTTACTAGTTATGGTATAATATAGGAGAAAATATCGTTTTATCCTATAAAGTTGGATGAAAAAGTGATAAATTATGTCTCGTTTGAAAAAAAAAATCAAAATATTGTTTAGCTATTAGTTAGGAAAACGGTTTATTCGAATTAGGATTTTGGAAAAAAGCGATTCGCTCCCAAAGACACACCCTATATGCCCCAATAGTTATCAATCATCTTGTAAATATATATCGCCGCAACACATAACATACTTCGCCCGTTTTTCACGACGTTTCGACTTCGAGGCCCATTGACCCCACACTCAATATTACGTAACCCTCCCAATGTCGCCAAAATCAGCTTTAGATAAACGTAAACATATTTATAAAAAGATCATTTACAGGAACGTTCTAGCCCTAAAATCAACGATTCTTCTTTAACAAAATTTAGAACCTGCTGCAAAACAGCCATATATATATATATATATATATATATATATATATATATATATATATATATATATATATATATATATATATATATATATATATATATGTATATGCGAACTAGACATAGCTTAAGAAAGGTCGCATCTGGAAGTAATTACGCGCGACACGGCTGCAAAACCATCGAAGAGCCGGTGCGAACGAGTCTTTCGTGACAACTAGCCCGCATATAATATATTATATAGTGGTGCCATGCCGATTTTTTCTATGGCACTCTCAAGAGGCTCGGATCGGACGCAGTCTAATATTTTTCGTGGAGTTTCGCTTTCCTCGCTCAGGTGCAACCACGGTAAGGATTTTTCGTCGAGAATCCTGGAGAAGCACAACAAGCTTGTATATATATATATATATACATATAAAAGCAGTATGTAATGTGCATAGGACGAAGGCGTGAAAATGAGCTACCACTTCTCGAACGTGACGATTCCGTAAGAACCGGGATTAGTGGTTGTAGAACCGTACTGTATTCTGTATTCCCGATCCAACTGTATCTACTCCTGTACTAAACTTTATATATATATGCATACTCAAGATGCATACAGTGGTATTTAGCTAAAATACCAATAGTAAATAACGATAGCATCTTCATCTCTTAACCCTATAGCTTACAACTATACTGGGTCTCGGTAACGCGGTAAAAGAAGAAAAAACTTCAAAGTACACCAATTTCGCGATCGGATTTTTTTTTTCTGTTCTTGTTCACACTTGTGTTTTATGAAATTTCGTTTGGGTTTATTCGGCTTGAATGAAAGGCAGTGGCTTGCGGTGATCTTCTCCGTCGAGCAGCGCTATCTTAGGCCGATACCCGGATCGGTGACCACTCGGCCGTGCACTGGCTTGTACGGGGTTTTTCACAGTTTGCCCGTGCCCTTTTGCGCGAATGCGATACGCTAGGGCACGGAGGCTGGAGCAACGAGCCGCTGTATGGGCAACATTTCGGAAAATATTTGTAAATGTGGTAGAATGAATGGTTTGTGCAAGATCGGTGGTTGGAAGAATGTCCTTCGCGTCGATCATTGCTGATCGGAAACAAATAATTCGAAATAAAAAAGAATCAAATATATTTAGTTTATGCATGAAATTGTCTAGTGCTTGGACAAGGAATTTAATAAAATATTGATTTTTGAAAAAAAATTGCCGCAGTCCGAAGTGAAAGTATTGATTTTCGGTGAAAAAAATGCTCTATTTTTCTTGTTAACAAACTATGCTCCGTAAAAAAATTCCTTAATTCGAGCACTGATTTTTGTTGTATAAATTGTTTTTCTAACGCGATTATTTGATATATAAAATCATTTTTATTCTTCACAAATAAATTATAGTTTAATGATCAAATAAAAAAAAACGAATGAAAAAAAAATAAAAATATGGCGGAAATGTAATTCGTCTAGTAGGACCCTTTTTCCAAACTGGTGGACTTTTTCCAAAATATCTCGAGATCTACTCAACCGATTTTGATGAAATTTATACCACATATTCTTTATAATAATATCTAGGATGTAGGATAGGATTTTTTTTTAATTGGATGCCGCATTCGTGTTTTATTAATTTTTAACACTCAAAGTTTTGTTAAAAATCAAAGTTTTTTTCGAACAGCTGTCATTTCTACAAAAAAAAAGATTTTTTTTCCATATGCTACACTTTAGCCATAACCTGTCTTCAAAAGAAAATGTTTAAAAAACTTTTCTGACGCTGCCTGACAGAGAACAAAATTTCACTATCGACAAGGATTTACTCCTACTAGACGACTTATATCTTCGCCATTAGAAAAAAAGTTTAGTCATTTTTTAAATTTGTTCATAAAACAGCCAAGCCAATCCAAGTAGTTGTCAATCATCCTCTATATATATCGTTTAATTCACTAAAAAAAAGTTTATGATATTAAAAGAAACTGCATCTTTTTCCAGATTTTAGTAAATAAAAATATCCTCACCACAAAATTCTAAAAGCTAATTGAACCTGCCAAAAGCTTTCGTCTTCGAGAGTGCATCCATGATCATGTTTTTTTTTTTCCCAAATTTAATGCAATCCTTGAGTGAGCCCGCACGGCCAAGGAATGCCGACGGGAGGCATTAACTTTTGTCCCAAAGTGAAACGTGAAATTCTCGAAAGACGCATTGCGACGGTAACGACGAACACCTTGGTACAATTTTGTGGTTTCGAGAGTGCGTAAAAAGGTTCCGCGACAGATTGTCTTTCCATTTGGAGAGGCTCCATTTCCTGCGCTCACGGGTGGCACCGTATAGGATGCTTCTCATACGTGAATAAAACCAGTCGAGAAAAGCCGTGGTCTACAGTCTCTAATATTCTTTCTCTCTCTCTCTCCCTCTTCAGGATATCGTATACATATATATATATATATATTTTTTTTTATCTTCGACACATGACACTGGATACCTATAGTTAAAGTTTGACGACTCGAGTAGATTTAGTCGCGAGAGAGTAGACCTCGAAAAGAAAAGAAAACAAAAGAGCAAGAGGGAGAAAAAAAGAAGACACTGTAGCAACCTTTGCTTTTGGTTCTGCCCCCCTCGTATGAAGAAAATTTCATTTCAATCCTGCTAAAAATAACGTATACGTACGTACGTTATACACGGGGCGAATATGTGAGCGCTTGTCACTCGATACATCGAACACTCGTCGAGAATAACGAGGACGTATGAGATTAATGCAAATGGAATTAATAAACTATACACCGAGTATATACAGAGCGTGAGTACGCGCGCCAGGAGGCAAACGTCGAAAATATTTCACGCCGGATCACACGTTGGATGAAAATAACGAAATATCCTCTCGTCGCGAACGATCTACGTTTCTGTGGAGTGCAAATTTCCACTTTTTTTTTTTTTTTTCATTTTTGACAACTTTTTGTCTCGTCGCCCCGCGAGAGGAGATTCTCACTGCGAACGGGATAGTTCGGTCAAACACGAAAAATAGGACAAACTGGTGACGATGAAGTACCGAATTGTTATCAAATCGGGTTGCGCGGTGGTGGAGATTCGAAATTCGCAGGGACCGAGTAAAAGCGATATAGAGGATGTGTGTGTCTGTGCGTTAGTGTGAGAGAAAGAGAGTGAGTGAGAGAGAGAGAGAGAGAGAGAGAGAGAGAGAGAGAGAGAGAGAGAGAGAGAGAGAGAGAGAGAGAGAGAGAGACACAGAGAGAGAGAGAGAGAGAGCACGAGACTGGCACTCGCACGATATATTTCGTCATAATCATTTTTGAAGGCATTGAATACGCTCGACAATCGGAAAATTCGTACGTGCAGCCAAATTACCTCACACTCAACCGACGAAAAATCTACGCCTACGGCACAGCATTTTAATACGACTAGTCAAGTTTTGGTTGAGTAGTCATCTTTTTTCCGGTGCTTGACGCAATAACTGCGAAACATTATTTTGTAAAAAAAAAACAAAACAAAAACTTTACAAAAAGTACGCGATTTTAATATCTAGTTTTGGGACGGTATATGCTTTTATAAATTATTAATCGTTTTCAGGTCGTTGGTAAAATATCGTTCAATTAAAGAAACAGGAAAATGTTGAACCTTTGGTGGATAATAAAATCTTTAAGATAGGGCCACTGAAAATAACTTTTGCATATAATGCTTGAAATGTTTATGAGGCATTTCACGCCATTTCACCTAGCCCGTGACCCCGATCTCTTCTCTTTTTGGAGTTATAACTTACCAAAAAATGTCGATTTCGAAAGTTTTGGAAATGTTTAAACGCTGATAAATCCTGAACTAATTGAAATATCGACAAATGTCTATATATATATATATATTTCATTTTGAAGCATACTTTCATGAAAAAATATGAAAAACATTATCATTTATACCGGACCACGTATTTTTTGGTTCGTAAGTGGATACTATTTATTTTAAAAGTGATAGCCATTTTCATTTTTTTTCCAAAAATTGTCCAACATAGAGTGATCTATTTTATGATTTTTAAGACTAGTCTCATCGTGGGCCCATTTGCGCTTCTATTTTTTCTTCGAATTAATCATATTTTTTGAGAGGATTTTTTCATTTTAATCTGGAAATAATTTTCCCTTTTAATAATTCAAAATTAAAACAGAAATTCGAAGAATTATTAGAAGAGAAATTAATAATTTCTCCTTTAATAATTCGAAAAAATAGATGGAAAAATGGGCCCACGATGAGACTAAGTCTTAAAAGCTTTAGAATGGGTCACTCTATTTTGAAGAATTTCTTGGAAAAATAAAAAATGGCAATTATCTTTAAAAAAATTAGAATGTTTTTTTCTCAAATTTATATAAGGCTTTAAAGCGAGAAAAGAGAAAGAGAGAGAGAGAGACAGAGAGAGAGAGAGAGAGAGACAGAGAGAGAGAGAGAGAGAGAGAGAGAAGGAGAGTCGAGACGCGTGACGCGTTCACAAAATTATCGAGTTCAACATAAATCCCGACCTGAAACGCGCTCGCGCTTTTGGCCGGCGCTTATACCAAACAAAGTCCGCTGACAAGCAAATGGTCTTGAGCGTGTCATCAATGCATACGCGGAGTATCGCTCGATGCACCCTTTACCCTGTGAGCCGAGTCCACGTAGGTCTGTCCGGGAGATCGGGGAGGGAGTATGAAAATGATAAAAGCTTGCGATAAATTTTGTATGTACGCGGAGGCTGCGGTACTGCGCGATATAAATGCGAATGTGGCGTTAGCCAGGTGTCAGGGCCTGGTCTCACGAGTGCCTACGCGTGAATTATTTGTCGATAGAAAGAGAGAGAGAGAGAGAGAGAGAGAGAGAGAGAGAGAGAGAGAGAGAGAGAGAGAGAGAGAGAGAG
>OZ010721.1:17164517-17332017 GCA_963932345.1 Ophion ventricosus | reverse complement strand
AATGTGAGACTATTTATATAATAATTTTATACATCGATATATATTTATTATAAAAATAAATTTGAAGTATATTTGTATTATAGCTTACATATAATTATTTATATAATAATTATACATAATAATTTTAAGGACCGTCCTGTTTCAAAATGAACGATACCTTTTTTAAAAACTTGAAGAACTGTCCTCCAAGTAACCATTTATGCTGATAACCAATATTACATAGATATGACGGATTCAAAATAGCTTTTCTCCACATATGTATATGTATATATATATATGTATATGTAGTGGATGTAAGAGAAAGCATTTGGCTATATTGTGGTTATAAGCGCCGTGGGCCTTTCTTCCCCCTCATGCACCTTTTCCGCTCTCCAGTTTAACCCCCTAAAGTAAAACAAACAAATCCGACGTGGCGCCAACGCAGATGCGTCTCGTCATCCCGGGGC
The DNA here is from genome assembly GCA_963932345.1 of Ophion ventricosus. Lineage (NCBI taxonomy): Eukaryota > Metazoa > Arthropoda > Insecta > Hymenoptera > Ichneumonidae > Ophion > Ophion ventricosus. Next base: position 17,331,571 of record OZ010721.1, on the reverse strand, counting down.
TGATCTCTGAGTCAGTCGTTTTCTACCACAAAAACATCGAATACGATCGCACGTACACACACACACACATATATATGCAACTCATCCTCGAAGAACTCGGGAGGACTGAAGCCTCGAATTTCATTCCTCTCGCATCCCCTTATGGACCACGTATAAGCATTTATATATATATATATATATATATATATATATATATATATATATGCAGATATAATATTTCCAGCATCCGCGTGGTGTAACTCCGTGGTCCTCTCTGAGGCCTCGCACGGGGAGCAAACGTCCGGAGAGTGACGGAACGTTCTCCGCGTCTCCTTATCCTCCTGAGCAAACAAGTAATAGAACTGAAGAGAAAAACTTTGACGAAGGCGCCAGCGCACTTGCACCTTTCACGACAACGACAACGACGACGACCACGACGACGACGACGACGACAATGATCAAGAGGGAGGACTTTATTTTTTTATCTTCTCGTCTTCCCTATGGCGCCTACTGAGGATACATTCTTATCCCATCCGCGCATCCTTCTCCCCAAATTGACTTCCCGGAGTCCCGTAATTTTCCGCCGCCGTCATAATCTTCTTAACGATATACGTTCGCATATACGAGAAGCGATATCCGACTTTTCCGTCTTTTCGTGACGAGTCTTCGGTTACGGGGCATTTCGAGCTGCACTTTGAGAGCTCGAAAGGCTCGAGAGAAACGAGGAAGACTGCGAGAGAAGACATTGCATGCCTGGCTTTTTTTTCCATTGTGTCTCATTGCAAGGAATAAATGTATATTTTATCACGTGTTATCACAACGAAAACAAAAATGTGTAATCACAACGAAAACAAAAATGTGTTTGTTACAACGTAACAAAAAATTTACATTTTATTCACATATTTGGGCGAATAAAATTTATTTATTACTCTTCTCATTATTCTTATTTATTATTCTTCTAATTTTTCTTCAAATGCCCTTTCAATGTCTCACTGACTTTCCACTGGCATCATCGGAAGCTCAGTAAAATTGCCGTCCACCCGCTCGTTCTAGTCGGCCCACAATCGTGTACGTGGCTGACCGGTCATCCATCCCAGTGTTGGGCCAATCAAACGCTGGTCGACAGAGATAGCCAAAACCATGCACACCTACCACGCGTCCTCTTCTAATCTCTTGGGACCTGAAAAAAAAAATCTACATAGCCAAGAGCCCAAAAAAAGACACCAAATTTTTTCGCAAATCGATCCCAGCGCTGAATTATCAGTGGAACATCTCGTTAACGTGAGCGCCCTGACAATAAACGTCGCTCAAATACGTCTGGGCGATGCGTTCGCGCATTGTCAAATGCTTGTAATCTTTTTAGATCATTGACGAAAGGTCTTTTTTTGCGCAATAATACCGAGCCCATAATTCGAGGGACTGTTGAATTCACCGAGGATTAGTCTTATACTTGCTGAATATATTATGTCATCTCGAGTTGTATGGTATATGCGGTATAGACACACACACACACACACATATATATATATATATATATATATATATGTAGAAGGGCTCGCAAAATAATCGTGTAGCTAAAAGCAGTTTACGTGTAAATACCAGAGTGAAACCATCCCGGCGAGTAAATCGGGGTGGCTGGCTGCCGGATGCACGAGGAGTTTGGGGGACGCCCCATTAGGAAGCCGTTAAATAATAAAGCCGCCATATTAGGCATACGAGAGAACATCCCATAGGTTCTGATGGAAACCCGGTACATAGCGAAAAATCACATACACAGATACACACATATATATTTATATGTATATAGGAACGAACGACACCGGGAACCAGAGGATTATCCCACAACGATATGTCTGCCCATTATATAGAGTTGCGCCCTCTCTCCCTCGCGATGTTGTACCATTCTTTCGCAACACCCATCTCCCACTCCACTTTTTTTCGGCAACCACAGGATCGACCGGATTTCGCCATCGGACGTAAAAGAACCCGATCGTCGTGTCACCGTTGCGGGTATACGAAAGCAATGAGAATTCAGCTCGTCGCAGGATAATACACGCAGAATTAACGAACTCAATGCCTCTGTGAATTCACCTAAAGTTCTATTCGTAAAGGCCAACTTGTCAATTGCCGTTTGTAATTTTTTCGTAAATTTAGTTTTGAAAATGTAACGCTTAAAATCTAATTCGTTAAATGGCTTGGGAATTGTGATTTTGCATTTGTCATAACGAGTACATCTGAGTTTCACCGTTTATATTTGTAAATATTTCATACGTTGATTATAATTTATCGAGATAGTTGAATAAATGATTGAGTAAACGTTCGGTAGAAAATTAAATTAACCAGAGTCAGTCGTTGCGTAATTACTCCAGTAGTTTATGTATTCAATTTATATATTCAGAGTAATTTATTACTACATATTTTGAATAATTATATTTATTCGACAAACGTGATAACATGATAAATGATAGTAAGCAAATAATGCTCATCTTTAGCGTATCAAAAAACGACTATCATATGAGCAAAATAATTTTTTAAATCATTAAATACAAAGTATAAAAATTAAAAGATTATAATTTTAAAAAAATCAATGCGAAGACAAAATATGTCCAATCGACTGAAAGTACTGACATTAAAATGACATTTCACGTAATTTTTTACGATACGATTGTGACTTTGATTTCCATTCGCAATGACAAAAAAAATATCGTCCCATAATAATAAATATAATAAAAATAAAATAAATATTCAAGAAAAAGAAAAAATAAATTAAAAATTAAATAATAACTAAAAAAAAAAATAACCATACAACATTTTTTGCTCAAGGCTTACGTTCTTGTCATTCAGCCTCCTTTTAATAATTCGTATATAATGTTGCATGAATCAAATAAATAAAAAAATAGACCGTTACGATTTTAATAACGATTTTCCCTCAACAGAATTAAATGAATCGGTGTTCACAAGTTGCCCCGGAGATGTTGAAGACGAATGAAGCAGAAGCCTCGAATCCAAAAGATCTTCGGAGTTGAGTTTCAGGGGATGAATGAAAAATGGCTGCTGCACACTCTCGCGTATTCCCCGCGGGATTTTTCCGGCACCGCACGCGATAAATCGATCTCATTATCTCGTGCTCGCTGTATACCTTCTACAAGAACAATAATAATAAAAATAATAATAACCGTGGGTGGCGATGATGGAACGGTGTAATAAGTAATGCGGCAATATTAATATTCCTACATGTGCCCATATACCTACGTCCACACGCGCGTTGTATTATTATAACACGTATAACGTAATACACAATACGGTACGTCTATACCGAGGTAATGTGTATCTTGACTGGTGTTATATGTACACCTTACCAACGCAAACTTTATCAAACCATTTATCAGGCGAATAACCACCCGGGTATTTTTGTGCTCCTTGCTTCTTTGTTTCCCACCTTTCTCATCCTTCCACCCCCTCATTCAGCTCACTTTATTACAAACGCCAGAATAATCCGTGATTGACTATTTTTTTTACTGTAATTTAGCGCGAGAAAAAAAAATCGTTTTAAAATTGCTCTAAACTGGCGACAACATCCCCTATCAGCAAACTTTTTTCCAACCGCCTTCTTGCTTTGCTGCCACGCTTCCAAGCTGAGAAAGGTTGATTAGAAAACATTTTAAAAATGTTATTTTCCGCTGAACCCCCAAAGAGAGAGAGAGAGAGAGAGAGAGATGTCTTTCAAAAAAGAGTTTTTTAAATAGTCACCCTGTCATTTGTGAGAATCCTTGCGTCTGAACAAATAAAAAATCTTCGTAATTAAAACACCACGATAAAACACCACGAAATAATACCAGCTGCATTTCATAAAAGAGTTTTTTTAATAGTCACCCTGTCAAAAAATTATTAATCCATTCCGAAAGATTGAAATATTAACATTTATTTATTTGGAAAAAGTATCCAGCAAACAAGCGCTCATTTGTGAGAATCATTGTGTCTGAACAAAATAGAAAATTTTCGTAATTAAAACACAATGAAATCATACCAGTTTAATTTTCACGCTGAATCCTGTACATATATATTTTCTCTTCATCGTTAAAAAATATTAGCGCTCTACATTTCCATTCATGGGCGCGAATATGAATATTTTGCCATCATTTTTTTTTCGTCACTCTGTTTGCTAAGCTCCGCGATATTGCCAGTACCGGTCAAAAGTGCTGATCACTTTCGATAATTGCAAAACAATATTAGAATAATAAAATCCATCTTATTGAGCTCTGTGCTATCTCCGTAAAATAATTTAAAAAATAATTTATATTTTTTCAATATAACTTTGCAATCATACAGAGTGATCGAAAATGTTACTATTATCCAAAATAATCGAAAACTTTCGATTGGTACTGTTTATAAAATATAAAAATATTTCATTTCAGAAGGTCAGGGAATGACGAATTATGATTTAAAAAATCATTGAGCTAGAACTCTCAATTGAGTTATTTTTTTCATTTATTTTGGATATACGAAATATTCTGTACATTTAGTAGACGTATATGGCATAAATCACTATAAACATCGTCGCAAACCACAAGTAACATTTATTCCAACGAATATATATTTTATTTCTTCTCACTATTAGGATTTTGAGGGAGTTATTTTTTGATAGTCTAAGGAAATATCCATTTTATGAAGAAAAAAAAACCTACTGTATTATCTAGCATTCAACAGTCAACGTATGCTTGTAATATTGCTCGGTGTGATTAACATGTGTGCATAATTTACGCAACTGCTAAAATATCAATACGCAGTACTATATTTTGGGCAGTAGTCATGACTGTGAAAAATTGTTTTCGCTTCAGGAAAATATAAAATATGGTTAAAATATGGTTGAAGATACCTTAATAATAATTAATAGTTCTCTCATCGTCAGTGCTTACATTATATTACCGTGCATTGGATACATTATTTATATTAACATTAAAATACAACAATAGTGATTGGTAGAAACGATCGAATGAAGTAATCTGAAAAAAAACATTTATATTTTTTTTAAGTTATTGCTCAGAAGCTGTAGCGTATGCGAATATATTTTTACCCCCTGTACATATTCTCTACAGAACAGAATTCCACATATAGACACATATCTGCACACACCCATATAAATATATATATATATATATATATATATATACACATATATATATATAATGTACGCAACGAGAGGAAAGCGCGAGAATGCACCACCAGTCAGTGGCTAATTGGGCCCAATAAGTATTTACCACCTCCCGTTTCACCGATGGTCGACGGTCACTCGTGACCACGGGGGGTTTGCTGGTATCCCATTGTCTCGAACCATCCCTCCCCACCGATCAATCCTCCATGTATTACACACTCTCTCTCACGCACACACACACACACACACACACACACACACACACATATATATATATATAAAATGGTAGTAGCCATCCCTAACTCCAGGTAGTACATAAGCCTAGAGCTGCATATAGGTATATACATGATACATAGAATACACTAAGGTGGTATTATAGAGTGTCTGAGCGATACCGCCTCGTACTTTGCCAATACGTTATACCTAGCTACGTAGTAGGTATCGCTATATAGGTATACATATACCCAGGGGGAAATACCCACCGGGGAATCCCCGGGTTTTTACGTTGTTGAACGTCGAACGAATGGTAAGAGACGCGGCAATATCTCGGAGGGTAAACCGTCGGCCTAACTCGGCGAAACATGTGTTTCGGATTTTCTCCCAAGCTCATTCTTTTTCTCATTCTCTTTCTACCCTCTAATATACCCGTCACTATGGAAGATAGATAGATTCGACACCTGATTTTACACATTCTCGTGTTCCTCGCCTCACCCCCCCCCCCCCCCTGCGCCCGTCAACTTGTTCACCGTATGGACGAAGAGACAAAGCGAGCTTCGCTCGTATCGTGCGCATTTTTCTCGCGGGCTCTTCAGGGGTCTGGGAAATTTGGAAAAGTTCGTGAAGACGCGCGACTAAGTTTTTCGTATATTATCGGCGGGAATATCCTACGTTAGTTTGGCTGTAAATATAGTCTCGCGACAGTTTGCGCGCAGTAAAGCAAGGAGAGAGAGAGAGAGAGAGAGAGAGAGAGAGAGAGAGAAGGGAGAATATACCTGCGGTCCTCTCTCTCAGGGATACTTCAAGAGGTTCTTGATTACTTACAGATGTGCTTTATTGCCAGCTCACGAGAGAAAATGAAAAGCGCTTTTTTTCCTTTCTTTTACAAATTCTCGAAGAGCAACAGGACACGCGAATTCCCCCCCCCCCCCCCCCCCCCCCCCAGATGGTGTTGGAGCTTTCGGAATAAAGCACCTGATTTTTGAGACTCGTAAGACAACCTGCTCATCTGAGCAATAGATTTCCTAGGAACGTATGAGGAAGAGAGTGTGAGTGAAGTTTGAGAATCCAACCCAGATCTCAAATCCAACTATTTTCAGAAGTAGGTGGATTTTTCGGACTGAAAAAAGGTTCAGGCTTAAGGTAGTAGTCTCGGCAAGGCGTTTTTTGATAGATTTTTATTTTATTTTGAGGACTCATTCAGGATACTATTAAGTGATAACCTGCAAAATTTAAAAAGGATTCACCGTTGTATCTACGAGATATTGGCAATCAAAGATTGCACGGTTTTACACGTGTTCTTGTGAGGAGCAGTGGAAAATTTCACATTTCACGCAATAACTTCGAAACTTTTCTACAGATTTTTTTTTAAATTCTCAATCATAGAGGAACATACGACGAAGTGGGTAAAAAAAAATCATGAATTTTGACCGTCTAGTTTCAGAGATATAGCGATTTAAATTAAGCAATGTCTAGCGACGCACGAAGCGACTGGAGCAAACTAGAACTAGATTACAGTAGTGTGTGCATATCCGTATATGCAGAGTATCTACGTATTAGTAACCGGAATAGATAGTCTGATAAAAAAGTGAGGGTTAGGTAAACATTATATTAAGCGTTTTCATCATTACTTTATAAGTTTTTACATCCCGATAAGATGTACAACCTACATTGTAAGGATATTTTGCAATATTTCGAACCCCTCATCGATTGAGCGGAGAATAAACTTTTCAACGTGACTGTGGCGAGACTACTACCTTAAAGTCCAAAGCCACATGGTATGGAATCTGGCACTTTTGCTAAAATACGAACGCATAGGAAGATAGTTTGTTTGGGTTTGTTTGGGTTTGTTTGGGATAGTTGATTTCAGATGTTGTTACCGAGTGGGAGAGTATCACCTGACCTTAAGGCATTCCTTTCACGAACCCGAATGTTTAATATTGAACTGTGTTTTATCTACAATTAAGTAAAAATACCAAATCCTCAAAACCAAATCCTCAAAATACTCAAACTTCAGAAAACCCCCCGCAAAAAAAAAAACTAAGACAAAAGTAACTCACGTATCTTCATCATTTCCATATGCAGCATTCTCATCTCAGCAAAGTTCTTCAACATGCCAACATCAGCGACACCGACACTGATCAGCCGTAAATCACACCTCTCCATTTGATACCGTCATCCCTCCTGACACGTGTATATCCATAGCCCAAGTAAATAAGCCCTACTCCATTAGTCAATTACACGGAAGACCATTGCCGCGAGAAACAGCCAACAAAGTGCCCCAAACACGTGAAAATCGGCCCCGAGATACTTCTAATGACATTGCCATTCGTACTTTATTGCCAACAATCAGGTCTAAGCCCGCGTGAAAAGTGCACGAGGTAACGAAGTAAATCGTCCGATTATCGCGGGCCTCGGGAAAAACCCCGCGAGCAAAAATCAGTACGATCGCAGAAGGAAAATGAACAGGTATATATATAACGAGACGTACAAGGGAAGAGTCACGCGTATTAAAGAGAAAATTGAGAGCGGGAGTATGGGCACGTATAGTGACGCGTTTGGAAAAACCCAATGGCTATTGCCGGAGAGATTATATTGCCAGAAGGATCACGCGCGCCGAAGGACCATGCAACCCGAACTCCGTTACCAGTGCACTAGGTATATGCTTTTTGTACGTAGATTTTCGCAGAGGATTGGAAGTGGAGGAGGGCCATGGGAGGCTTTGTAACATATACATATATATGTGTGTGTGTGTGTGTGTGTGTGTGTGTGTGTGTGTGTGTGTGTGTGTGTGTGTGTGTGTGTGTGTGTGTGTGTGTGTGTGTGCGTGTGTGTGTGTGAGAGGGCGTTCGTATGTGCCTGTGTGTGCATATGTACAGACATATATCGATGGCCCTTGTATATCTAGCTCTGCGGCTATACGCGTCGACTCCGAAAAACCGGTAATCCGGCCTCCCCCGTAATCTGATTTCCACAGGATCTCGTGCCAGGCACAGGCAATTCTATCCTGTATGTGTATACTGACTCATTCGCTCTCTCGCGCTCGTTACGGAACTGTATCATCGATCGGCTGAGACCGGAGGGCAAGCGAGCCCTCTTTCTGTATAGTCAATATACATATATGTCTATACTGTATCTTCATACATACACACAGGTTATACGTGTGTCTGTATGAGCAAATGTCATTTTGAAGATATTCTGCTTTGAGGACCGTTCTCATAGTAGCCAATCGTCAATTTAAGGCCAGGCGTGTCTCTAAAATCGACGATACATGTTAGAATTTTTTAAAGATCGTCCTCAACACAGTCAGATTTGCTTACGACCAAAATTACATAGATCGGGTCAAAAGATATTCTTTTTTATTTTATTTTAGAATTTTGAAAATATTTTTAGATTGAAAATTGACAAAATCAATGACAAAAAATTGCTCCAGTGAAAATTGCATTCAATTGGAATATCTTTGCGGTTTTTACCGCACTTGTAATAATCGCCTCTCTCTCTCTTCTCCTTGGTTTGTAGCTGCAATGTGTGCAACAGCGACTGCATAGGGTCAAAGCATATTTATACGTGTGTGCATTGCCACGGTGGAATTTGTTAGTTTCCTATAGACTTCCTGATGTGAAGTCTGTACACGGGATCGTACAACGTGCACGAGATTGGGAAAGAGCTATCTCTGCCGGGGATGCAAATCAGAATATTTGGCAGGGCACGCGGTGAGTGTGGCGATGAAGGAGGAAATCATAAAATGTGAAAGAGAGGACAAGAAGAAGAAGGAGAAAGAAATCATAAAATATGGCTAGAGAGGCAGAGAGAGAGAGAGAGAGAGAGAGAGAGAGAGAGATTGATTGATTGATTGATGGTTTATTATATGCCTTGGTATAAACCTTTAGGCAAAGAGGTACAAATAAAGAATAAATAAAGTATAAAGTATAAAAATAAAGGATCTCAGGGATCTCAGGGATGACGGTAAAAATCATCAGGAGATACCGATCCGTATCAGCTGGAGACGCTGGGCGTTTTCTAAAATTATTTATTCAAGGATCTGAAAAAGATTAGGTAAAAATTGAGGCTACAGTATAACTTATATATTTTAATAACAAAATTTCGAAAAAAATTCTTTACATTTAATAACATTTTTCGAAAAAATTATATATAGACCTTGAAAGATTGATATTTCCTGGGCAAAAGTGATATTGATATTCTAAGTAATTATATTTAAATTAAATGAAGATCGTTCGAACTAAGAAAAGTGTATTTTATTGATCACGTCTTTTCCATCACGTTTATTCATCAAATTTTTTCCATCACGTCTCCGCCTTGTGTTACGTAGTGGGCGCCATCTGGGTTCCGATGAGAATACCCCTTCTTGGAAATCCGTATCATATCCCGATCGGGATCCGATCGGAACTTAGGTATCCCTAAGAAATTTCCACATCACTAGAAAAAAAAAGCATAAAAAATTGCGTCAGACGATGACAGCTGATTGAGCTAATGAACGGTTTTCCTAAAGATGAAGCTGAAAGGTATCGCGCGCCGCTGTAAGGAATTGTAAAGGTAAATATAATAAGTAAATTGTAAATAAGTGATGGAAAAAATGAAGTATAAAAATGAAAATAACAACGAAAAATGAAAACAATGCTAGTAACGAAATAAAATATAAAATATAAAATTATAAAAAGATAGCAAGCGTCTGGAAGAAGTTATACAACTCAAAATAATAATTTGCAATACCATAACATGCGCAAGGAGGATAACGAGAGTATAAGTAGAAAAGTGATATAAATCAAATAAAATAAAAATAAGAGACTTTTATTTCAAATAAAAAGTAGAGACAGAGAGATAGAGGAGAGAGAGAGAGAGAGAGAGAGAGAGAGAGAGAGAGAGAGAGAGAGAGAGAGAGAGAGACAGAGACAGAGAGATAGAGAGAGCATAAAATGCGGCCAGAGAGAAAGAGGCCATGGAGCATGATAAAGAGGACACCCATAGCAGGAACGTCGTCGCACGCGCAACGCTCGATAAACCGGCGATGAGATTTGCTTTGCGTTCCTCGGCGCCGGCGTCGCGACACCCTGCAATTTCAAATATCGCTATATCTATACGTACATTTGTACATCTTTACAGGCATATACATACAATAGGAACGATGATTTTCTTTTTTTCGTGGGTTCCTGCAGGAGGGGGGGGGGGGGGGGGTCCGAGACAAAGTGGGTAGTTTGTGAGAGTGCTACGTTGCCTCGGTGTTTCTTTCGATACGTCATCGCCGACGCGCTAACAAGCATCCGCGCACGTTTTCAATCACATTAGCGCCAACACGCAACGACGACAGGCCTATTATTATACTCCAGGCTCCGTTGAATTACGTGGACGCGTGGGATTCGATCTTTCGCGTACACGATCGAACGAGCCGATTGGTCCCCAGCGTATACGTCGACCCGGAAATACTGATATCAATCGCTGACAGTCAAAATGGCGTTGCTCATACCGTAACTCGAATTTTATGCGAGCCCTTTGCACTTGGACGACTTTTGTTTGGATTCCGTGACAGCCGAAACGGCGCAGGTCACTTTGTGATAGAAACTTCGAGAGCCCTTTGGGCTTGATGATTTTTCTTCACCTAGCGGACCTGTATAGCATTGAGTAGAAAACCGAAATGGAATTTGAGGGTAGATAAAAGTGTAACTGTAGGAAATGACCGAATAACTTTTCCATAGAGCCAAACATGCTTGGACCTCGAAATGTACAGGGACAATAACGATAGCGCACCTTCCGGAGGAGCAGAACCCATGGAGAAATATTGTCATGGATACAGTCCGATTCGGACTAGGATCCTGGTTTCTCAATCGGGATCCAGTCGGATATAGGATCGGATCCGGGAGCAAAATGTAACGCTCACAAATCGGACTCCAGCCAGGATCCTAATCCGGAACTATTAAGGACTCTAGTCAGAATTCAAATAGAAACTTTGCATAGGATCCAGGCTAGAATGCCAAACTTCTAGAACAAGATCTAGTTCGATATCGAATTGGATCTCAGGGATGAATGTCCAAATCACCAGGAGATACCGATCCGTATCAGCTGGAGACGCAGGATGTTTTCTAAAATCATTTATTCAAGGATCTGAAAAAGATTAGGTAACAAATTGGTGCTACGGTATAACTGTCAAAACTTATATATTTTAATAACAAAATTTCGAACAAAATTCTTTACATTTAATAAAAAAATTCGAAAAAAACAATATATAGGCCTTGAAAGATTTATATTTCCTGCGAGAAAAGTGATATTGGTTATTTCTCCCACGTAATTGTATTTAAATTAAATGGAGATCGTTCGAACTAAGAAAATATGTATTTAATTTGCTAAGAAAAATGTACTTTATACGTATTTGAAATACGTATTTAAAATTCTTGCCACTACGTCTCAGTCTTGTGTTACCTAGTGGGCGCCATTTGGATTCCCATGAGGATACCTCATCTAGGGAATCCGTATCATATCCCGATCGGGATCCAATCGGAACCGAGGTATACCTAATTCAATAGATTTCAGCATCACATCGTATCGAAGTATGTGTGCCAAGGTGATCATCAAAAACTGAGGGTGTGTTAACCTTTACTAACCATCCAAGTCCTCATAAATTCCAATATTGACATTTTATCCTTTTTCAAATGAATGTCACACAACGGCTACCAACCGTTTTATGGTTTTTTAGTGCAATTCATGCAAACTAGATGGCATTAGTTGGATCAAAATTTATTCGAATTTCACTTGTCGCGAGATCGCAAGATTCAATTGTGCGTAGAATTTTCGAAAAACGAGATAAAAAATATATAAAAATCCTAAACGGTGTGTGACAAATATGGCGTGGCTTCGTGCTACAACAAGCAAAACAACTGCTTCAAAGGATACCCCATACATCGTAGAGGAATGTTACGGCACAATGTAACATTCCTGTCGCACTCCCTTAATTGCTTTATGATTAGCACCCTGATTACATGTTTCAAAAACTAAATAATACGTGTTTTTTTATTTTTTTAAATCTACCATAAAGTCAACGTTTTTTATTTGAATTTTTACGTTGTTGCGTTATGAAGTGTTAAAAGAGATATTCGAGCATCGCATTCAAGACCTTCCAGCTTTATGACAGCCTGAAGAAACGCGTCTACCAAACTTTTGACAATAATAATAAGAGGATGAAATCGGGAGAAAGAAAATCGCGAGCGTGTATGTATACCCATGGCAATCGGATCAGTGGTTGCGAGTCCTCGGAGATCCAGGATAGCCGAAAGAAGTCTGAAGAACTTGGCAAGACGGAGAGGGCGAGAGAGAAGGGCAAGGAAAAGCTTTGGATCCCGAGGAACTGTCGCGGACTAGAAAATATGCAGACAGCTCTCTACATAGATCGCCGTATACATCCGTGTGTAATATACACAAGATCCTTTGGCAAGGAGAAGGTCTCGGGTCTGATTGAATGCGGGAATCAGCGACGCGTGCCCTTTCGCGCACCCATCCACCCTCACACACACACACACACACACACATACGATCGTCGTTGGGATATGCGGGGTCGAGTACATGCTACCAGGGGTGGTTTGTGCATCTCGCGCAAAGACCGCGGAAGATCAGGAGGAAAGAGGAGAAATGCGAGCTTGCGGGGTAAGTATATACGAGCCGCGAGTAAACGGAGAAAGAAGCGAGAGAGCGGATCACAGAAGCCGAGAATTCGCTGTGCCGCGATAGGTGTGTATACCTTTGCCGAGGATCACGACAGCGTTGAGAGAGGGGGAGGGGCTACGTGAAGAGAGAGAGAGAGAGAGAGAGAGAGAGAGAGAGAGAGAGAGAGAGAGAGAGAGAGAGAGAGAGAGAGAGAGAGAGAGAGAGAGAGAGAGAGAGAGAGAGAGAGAGACGAGGATGCAGGGGGAGGGTGGGGAGATTCACCACTATCTCACTCCCTTATCTCTTATCCTCACTCCGCAGGGGACAAAGAGGGGCGTGTGAGAGCCTCGGGACCTCTCATTGTGTCATCTACTCGGAGCGGCTCTCCACGAGTTGCCAAAGACGTGTGCGCGGAGGGGGCGAGCGGCCCAGGGGAGGGGGTGATCGTTGATCCGTACTATGGAGCACTCGACATTGGTGGGGGAAGTTAAGGCAGCGAGCACAGCGGGTGATCCCGCACGCAAAGGGGAAAAGCCCCAACTATCCCTACCCAGGCTGTTCATCAACTGGCAGACGAACGGCAGAGCGAGCGAGAAAGAGAGAGAAAGAGAGCGAGAGAGAAAGAGACCCCAATGAATATCCAAGGAAGCGGGGATAATCGCAGCGAGCACACGTTGACAGCCACACATGTATGTACACGCGAGTGCTCCCTGGCGTAGAGCTGGGAGCAAGGTAGAAGGTAGAGAGGTCGAAGAAAGGTTGTCATGGCAACCGATTGGGGATCCGGCCAATCGGCGTATCCTGGGTGGGCGTGGCCTGTCATTGGCTACGACGTTGGCTACACCGATCCGTCGACTCGCTGGGTCACGGATCCTCGTTGGGTTGGTTGCCTCTCTTCTCGTCCACAGGCACTGCCGCTACTTGAGGACCTTACCACTGTAGTTGTCCAAGCAAGAAATGTCTCCGTTTCACTCGCTCTCACCCCGCCACTCTCGGTCTATCCCTTCTCTACGCATTCCTCTCGTGGCTCAACCCTAACCCTACTCCCCTAGCTCCCTTTCTCTCTCTCTATCCCATCCCTACCCCTCTCTCTCTCACTCGCTCACTCTCTCTCTCTCTCTTTCTCTCTCTCACACACACTCTCTCACTCTCTCTCTCTCTATCTCGCCATCTCCCGTCATCCATCTCTCTCGCTCCCACGACAATGCCCGGAGGCATGTCTACGGTATAGGCAACGCGGGCTGCAACAACGGTGGCCCATGCTGGGCTCTGTGTCTGACAAACGTATCATGCAGGGTAGGGCCGGTGCCGAGATGCCGGCTTGTAAGCGAAACCAGTTTGCTATCCGATACGATCGAGGCAACAGCAGCGGCCACCGCGCTTAGCCGAACGCGCTCAGGATCCGCTGAGCAAAAGGAAGAGCAACGAAAGAAAAAGAACAAGAAAATCCACCCAGCAATACGTTGGTGCATCGGACTTGGCAAATTCTTGGCATCGTGCAACGCGAGCTAACCGTAATCTACGAGGTGCAACCAAAGCAAGGACGAATCCTTTTGTACGTTTTGGAATTGCTCGGGACAGTCGATGTGCGTCCAGCCTGCGGGCACCTCCGTTGTGTTATTTTTGTTGTTGTTGTTGTTGTTTTTCTGGAACTGCGCTAATTCGGTGGCAGGTCTCGTGGATCGTGAACTTTTTCTTGCACGGCCGTATCGACGTGCCATTTATCTGCCTTTTGACGTGTATGGTCATCGTGAAAGACGGTGGTCATTTTCGGCGAGTGCGGGGCGAGTGAAACGGGCTATCCGTCTCCCAGAAAGGATAAACGGCAAAACAACGCGGATGACGTTGGATCGTGTTGACAGTGCAATCAGCGGTGGCTCTCTGTACGGTTGTGTATCGAGCTGAATAGTTCTAGTTCAACAGTCGATCCTGTGGCCGTTTATTGCTCTTCGCAATTGATCTCATCGAAGGCCCAGTGCGGATTCGGTGGATTCGCGTGTTGTGCTCCGAGATAATTACTATCGCGGGTTTTTTTTTTCCACAATGAGAAGAACATTCGATCGACGGCCATGAGATGAGAAACTCGAGGAGCAGGTACAAAGTGAAGTTTACTCGTAGCGGTTCTTCCTCAGCTCTTGAGTTTGCCAGTCGTCGGGATATCGTCGCGAGGAACTGCCAGTGATCGATGCAGTCCAAAATCTGAGTACAGTTTGCTCGGCTAATCTTTCCGTCTTGGCTTTTCCTTTCCAAAGAGTTCATTTTACAAGAAGTTAGCTCGTGCCTCGGAGGATATCAAAGCACACACATCCTCCACCACACAACAGAGGTACGAGAGCACACGAGGGTGGTTTCAATTCGGAAGCTTCGTGAAAGAATGTCAGCGGTAGCTCCAGCTGGTACCGCATCAGCGGTTCCAAGTGCCAACGGTCCGATAGTTCCGGCGCCGGTCTTCGCTCTGCCAACGCTGTCATTCACGGTGGGCCAAGTGGCGACGGTCTGCGAGACCCTAGAGGAGAGCGGTGACATCGAGAGACTCGCGAGGTTCCTCTGGAGCCTACCGGTCGCACATCCCAACATCCAAGAGCTCAACCAAAGCGAGGCTGTTCTTAGGGCACGAGCGATCGTCGCTTTTCATTCCGGACACTATCGGGAATTGTACGCGATCCTTGAGAGGCACAAATTCACGAAGGACTCCCACGGCAAGCTTCAAGCGATGTGGCTCGAGGCTCATTACTCGGAGGCGGAAAAATTACGAGGACGAGCACTCGGCCCGGTCGACAAGTATCGGGTACGCAAGAAATTTCCACTGCCCCGAACGATCTGGGACGGCGAACAGAAGACTCATTGCTTCAAGGAGAGAACGCGGAGTCTGCTCCGGGAATGGTACCTTCAGGATCCTTATCCGAATCCAGGAAAGAAGAAGGAACTGGCTCACGCAACTGGACTCACGCCTACGCAAGTTGGCAATTGGTTCAAAAATCGTAGACAGAGAGATCGCGCTGCCGCAGCTAAGAACAGGTACGTCGACGACGATGATTTTCAATGCGAATACGATGACGACGACCGTGATATCATCAATGATTCGGGGGGCTTTTTTCATCCTTGGGTCTGAGAGAAGGAACATTCCCTCTTTCTCTCTCTCGATCACTGCGTGCGAAACTTGCGAATCCGGTTTTCTCCTTGGTCTGAGAAATACGTGGCGATTATATATTTATAATGTGCGACGGATTGCGTTAGGATGGATGTTGTTTGCGGAGATGTTCTTGTTATATTGTACATTATTATTTTTTTTTTTTTTTTCGTCGGCGTCGAGACGTTTTCTTGTACCTTTACGTCGTGGGCTCACGATGAATCGAACGCATACCTGCCGACGGGAATTCCCCGCGCAGTTACCTACACACTGTGTACCTTGTATAGGATTTTCAATTAGAATTAGGCGATATTATATATAATATTCTGGCTCCAAAATTCTATCGCTTTAGCACGCTAAGTTTTTCAAACTTTTATACGCGCTTATACATATATTTATATATATATATAAATATATATATATTGTTTTGTGATACTAATGTAGTAAAATCGAGCGATTGATATCTTCGTTCATGTATTTTTCCTGTTCTTTTTATATATATATATATTTTTTCTGTGGATCCTTGAGGGATGTTCAGATCCGCTTTGGAATCTAAAAATAAACACTTATTTGACAGAAACAAAGTGGCATGTCAATTATTTCAAGAACGGTCGCAGAGATATCTAACCTTCCTATTATTTTCGATCAAGGAAATTATCGATAAATCGGCGTGGCGGATTGATCAATTTCCTTCGATAAATACGAAATTTCATCGACTCACGAATACGAGTTCGAGCTTAGAAATCTAACGACCGTTCACACACCTGTCAATACTTTCCTTTGCTTGTGAATGCAAGTTCTCAGCGAGACAAAAACACAAAAGTACGTCATCATCGAAGTTACGAAAAAAAAAAATGGGCATTCGTTTCCGTTTCGCAAACGAAAAGAAATTCATAACTTTGGACGCAATGGAAAACAGTCTTTCAAGATTTCTTTTTCGACATTTTTTTCGCATTGTCTTTTTCACCGGTCGTTGTTTCTCGAGCTTTTCCCGTTGCGGAAAAATTTTCTTCTCGCTGGATGGGTCTCGGGTCCAGGCTCGAAAGAAAATAAGAGATATTCATTGAAACGTCACAACCGAGCGTTGAGAACAATGGCCCACCGTATGTGTACACGAACAAACGTTCGACGCAACATACGCGAGAGAGAGAGAGAGAGAGAGAGAGAGAGAGAGAGAGAGAGAGAGAGAGAGAGAGAGAGAGACAGAGGCATTGTTTCAGTCGAAAACGTTCGTTGCATTCGCATAGGAAAACTCAATTTTCCCCGCTGCTCACTCGTACACTTGCGGCAGGGTCGCCCGTCGCTTTTATATCACTCTTTTTCGCCCCTTATCCAACGCAGTCTGTCTCCTACTTGGTATGTACCGAGAGACTGAATAATGCATCGCTCGCTTCGAGATTTCGTTGCGACAATTTTTTTTTTTTTTTTTTACGACTTTATCCTCTTTCATCGCGAAATTCGTTCTCTCGTAGCGTCGCACGATTTCGACACCCGCGAAGAGAAACAAGTTTAACCGCTTTGGCGTACTTTTCAAGGTGCGTAGATTTATTTATCGAATGGAAAATTTCGTTCCACTGCAGTTGATGCTGAAAAGTCATAAAAAATTGCGTAGAATTTTTTTCAATCGTCACTCAAGAATACTAGAAAATGCGTTGAGCCTTCTGCAATTATGGCTAAAAATTTCGAAATTTTTTCTGTAATCGTCATTAAACAAATACTGAAGTTTTGCAATTATTATTAACAATTGCGAAAATGTTTCTACTATTATCACTAAAAATACTGGAAGACGCGTAAATTTTTCTGCAATTATCACTATATAAATAACGAAAATCGCGCTGACAATTTTGCAATTATCACCAAAAATTGCATAGATTTTTCTGCATTTATTACTAAAAGAAAAACTAAAAATTGTCTTGATCCTTGGAAGTCGCGTATGTTCTTCGGCAATTATCACTTCAAAAACATTGGAAGTCGCGTAGATCTTTCTGAAATTATTACTGAAATTACGAAAGGGTTGCATTGATTCGTCCAAGTATTATTAAAAAAACGTACGAAAAATCGCATTTATGTTTCTACATTTATCATGAAAAATGGTAAAAACTGCATTCATTCATCTGCATGTATCATTATAAAATTAAAAAAAAATGCGTTCATGTTTCCACCTTCATCATTATAAAACTTAAAAAACTGCATTAATTTTTCTACATTTATCATGTAAAAAATTCTAAAAATTGCATTCGTAACATAAAAATACTAAAATGATATTGATGCTTCTGCAATAATTATTGAACAATCCAAACTCGTCGCTCACTTTTCACGTTCCCAAAAGTCCGTAGACGAATTAAACGCTAACTCAAAGGGTCTCGCGAAAACAACCCCAAATTATTGGCTCACTAAACGAAAATATGTTCACCTTTTTGCCAAAGTTGATTCACGGTCCGAGTTTTTCTAACGTGTCTTATGAAATCGCGGGAAAACGAATCGCTAAATTTTGAGTGTTTTGAAAAAAAGGCCTAGTGAGAAGTCGCTTGTACAGTCGGGTCAAAGGGTTAAAGTTTGTGTTTCTTCAAAAGGAGCGTTTAATGGAAGTTAATAGCGAAACGTTTAGTGGTTTAGGTTTCGCCCTTTAGCGATAATCACGAGATTGTTGGGGGTCTTGCGTGTCCTGCTTCTTTGGGGGTTATAGAGCGAGTGTGCGTTTTGTATCGTGTCCTCGACGAAACGAGAGAAGGCCTTTGTGCCTCGTTGATAGCCCCAGGAGCATCGAAGTACCGCGACGCGGACAGATATCCCTATATGTATATATCCGCCTAACGCGTTTTCTAGTCGGCACTATAGGGACAGAGAGAGAGCGAGAGAGAGAGAGAGGAAAAGAGAGGGACGGATAGAAAATCGTCGACGGGGGTCGCATAATTTCATTTCTACGTCCGACGGAGGGTCGGACGTTGATGTCCCGTTGCTGCTGTTGCTGCTGGGGGCGCTTCTGGATGCTTCGCGAGAGAGGAGAGAGAGAGAGAGAGAGAGAGAGAGAGAGAGAGAGAGAGAAACTGTTTTCCTGCCGTCTCTCGATTTTCGAATTACGTATTTCAAATCCTATTTCGCGCTACAAAACTCGCTCTATATCCGCATCTCTTCGGCTCTTATTCATCTCCTCCTCCTCCTACTCCACCTTTCATCCCTTAACCTACCTCCCTATTTTTTTACCATTTGTTTCCTGGTGATCCTGTATGAAAAAGAAACGAAAATTATCTCGGGAATTTAAAACGCTCGAAACGAGACTGCGGCTGGATAAATTTAAAGGGAAAGAAATTCACTTGTGTTTTACCTGACGATTGGCAAGATTGCATAATTTGGAAGAGATCGAGGACTAAGTATAAATTAATAAATTCGGGAATGAATAGATATGAATTTTTATTTTTATTTTCTGTGACTTGCTTCAATTTCATCGTACATTTGTCTTTATCTTTATAAATTATATTTATAACGAATTTAATAAATATTATAAGAAATATTTGATTAACTATATCTAAATTTGCTTATACACATTTAAATATTCAATACATTGAAACCTTGCCCATTCGCATTAAATTCAATCGATTACCCGCAAGTTTATAAATATATAAATGTATATAAATATAATGTATTGAACTACATTTATAAACGTAAATAAATATGAAGATCAATAAAATATTACGATGGAACAGAAATGCAAATCAACAAATTCGAATATTAATTCGAACTTGCTGATTTGTATTTGTGTTTATAGTAATATTTGATTGATATTTTCCTATAATTATATTTGATAATGTAATATTTTTTTAAATTGCCTTCGTAGGCACTTTTTAAAACACTTCTAAAAAGTTAAAAAAGAACGCCAAGTAATTTATAAAAAACCCCCCGAAAACGTTATTCCTTGACCTTATAAATTTTTGTTTACCTTAAAAAATAGGTTTTTTTTTAAATTCAAATAATAGTTGAATTATATTTTGTCAATTAACCAATTGTTCAAAAAAAATGAAATGGCTTATAAAATACCCAAGTACAATGCACGTGTTATGCAAGTGTACAAGAAATGGTATACACAAAATTTTTAAAGCTTAGAAATAATCTTCCAAAAAATTCTCTGTGCATTGATTAACATAAGGACGAAGAAAAAAATAATACGGCGACGATTGGAATTTCTCCACCTTCTTGGTTACAATTATTCCGCACGCTTTTTTATTTCCATATTTAAATCCCACGATGAACACACCAGGTGACGGTACCTGTCGTTTCGTACCATCGGTCGTACGGAGCCATGCTCCAACATACCCTCATTTCGACTAGTGCGCGCGTTGCCTCAAAAATCTAGTACGGCTGTATAATGTTGTTTCTCCCTCTTTCCTTCTTTTTTCGTATGCTTTTCATCCTCCACTCCGTCCGATTCTATAGCCAATAGGTATAACTCTTGGTCGCTGCAGGTATTCGGCTGGTGGCATTATTGTTTGACGATTTGTCGTTCCTCGTTCGCACCTCCGTGAGTTATTATAGGGAAAGTACCATTGGTCATTATGTGCATCATCCTCAGAATGGTCGGCCGGTAGGCACACTCGAACAATTGCCCCTCTGTTGGCGACACTCTTTGGAATCTTCTTCCGGCCACTATATATATATATGGATACAGAGGTATATAGGGATTGAAAAGTGCGCCCTCCGAGTGAGGCATATTTTCGGCACACCACCACGCACAAATCTCTCTGTTTCCCGCCCTCTCGATGAGCCGGTTGATTTACGATTGCGGGAAAACCCCGACGAAAATCGTAGGCCGAACCTACGAAACTTCGAGGACCTCATAAGGGCTCGCTGGGTTTTCCCCCGGGTCGCGACACTTGGCCGAAGTCGACCCGTTACAATTTTCATCGAGAGTGTGCCAAATCCGACTGTATATAGGTCTCGTGCGGATCGTTCTTCAAAAATAATAGCCAAATGTCGATAATCGTCTTAAATTTGGTGGCTCAATTCTAAGCGCACCGTGCACGCCCTTCGTTGATGCAATTCACTTTTTGAGTTTTTCTGGCTATTCAGGATAGCATTAAACGTATTTCCGCACATTTTTAGATTTTTGAAACTTTATTTCAGTTTCGTAAAGCATCCGTCGAATATAACGAATTTAGATCAACAAAATTGCACGATTCGTAACAGATCGAGAAAAATAAAAATACAAATGATACTTTTAATCTTTTATTTTTATATTTATTCAATTATATTTACTAATTTATGTTTATAAGTTACATTAATAAATAAAATCAAACGAATACACCTCACATTGATCAATATAACAAATATTACACCCACTAATAAAATATAATCATATTAATAAATATAATAAATCCTATTTAAAAAATTTACTTAGTAATACTTACATTATAAATTTTATTTATTAATTTATCGAATGACGTTTTTTCACGGCTCTTTGTATCACCGTGCTATTTCTCTCTATATACAAAAGAATATAATTTAAAAAAAAAGAGCAAGGCACATTTTTAAGTCCAAAAAAAATTAAACGATTGATAATTATTCCCCATCGCGTAAGACAGTCTGCCAATAATAATCGTGTGCTAGCGAATTTTTATTTCAATAAAATTACGCTGATTCGACAAATTGGAAAAATTTCCAAGCGCTCTTTGTTTGAGTAGCGCCGTGCGTCGAAAGCGTTCAATGAATTATTTATCGTATTAAACTCAGCCCATCGCGTAGAGACGAATAGCTCGTGCAAAAAAAAAATAATCCGCTCGATACCATGCACCACCGCGTAATTAATTATATGCACGGCGGATATATTCGACATAACTCTTGCAACGGCGGTAAAAAAAAACGCCAGGCTCTTCCTCGAATGTAAATATCGAGTAGCAAAAAATGATTCACCATGCATACACCCATCCCCGGCGAGTAGGCGAATTAAAGCCAGCAATTTTAATCACTGCTCTAGGCGACGAATCAATTGACGATCTACATGCGTGAATCCATCGGAATGAAACAAACACACAAGAGTGTGTATTCGCGATAGCGGTTAATGCATTTTTTCATCTCTCGTGCGCACGTGTCTCGCTGCAATTGCAATTAAACGAACCCCCCTCCGTCGCAGCCCGCCCCCACGCCTGAAATCCTTTGGATTGAAAATACGTAACTCGCCTAGAATTGTTAAGTTGCGCGCTTAGGCACTCGGGGTCAGGATGGGTACATCTATATATGCACAATTACACCATAATTACCGTGGTCCGCGAATAAAGTCGTTAATAATGATCGTGTTCAGTATCGTTCTCTCTCTCTCTCTCTCTCTCTCTCTCTCTCTCTCTCTCTCTCTCTCTCTCTCTCTCTCTCTCTCTCTCTCTCTCTCTCTCTCTCTCTCTTTCTCTCTCTCTCTCCCTCTATACATATATGCAAACACATATACAGGGTGGCCCGAAAAATGACGTCCAAAAGGAAAATGTGGATGCCTCGTATCAATATCTATCCGGATCAGCCCCATGTATGTGCTATACTTTCTACTCTACGAGAACGAAGTATTTTTTATATTCAGAGTTTTGCTATAGCAGTATAGCCCGCGCAGAAATATTGTCATGGATACAGTCCAATTTGGACTAGGATCCTGGTTTCTCAAGCGGGATCCAGTCAGACATAGGAACGGATCCGGGAGCGAAATGTAACGCTCGTAAATCGGATTCCAGCCAGGATCCTAATCCGGAACTATTAAGGACTCTAGTCAGAATCCAAATAAAAACTTTGCATAGGATCCAGGTTAGAATCTCGAATTTCTAGAACAAGATCTAGTTCGATATCGAATCGGATCTCAGGGATGAATGTAAAAATCACCAGGAAATACCGATCCGTATCAGCTGGAGACGCTGGATGTTTTCTGAAATCATTTTTTTCAAGGATCTGAAAAAGATTAGGTAAACAATTGGTGCTACAGTATAACTGTCAAAACTTATATATTTTAATAACAAAATTTCGAACAAAATTCTTTACATTTAATAAAAATTTTCGAAAAAACAATACATAGACCTTGAAAGATTTATATTTCCTGGAGAAGAGTGATATTGGTTATTTCTTCTAAATAATTGTATTAAAATTCAATGGAGATCGTTCGAACTAAGAAAATATTTATTTAATTTACGAAGAAAAATGTATTTTATACGTATTTGAAATACCTATTTCAAATTCTCGCCATCACGTCTCCGCCCTGTGCTACGTAGTGGGCGCCATCTGGATTCCGATGAGGATACCCCTTCTAAGAAATCCGTATCATATTCCGATCAGGATCTGATCGAAACTTAGGTATCCATGAAAAATGTCTGCACGGGAGGTTTTTATTTATTTTTTTCTACTGCGTACGTACTTTCCTTTTCAGAATTTTTCGAAATTAATTGGGAGTCACTTAGACTAGTATAAGTCTTTTTTTTTATCATCTGAACTTTAGTGACTGATCCTTTCAAATCGATTTTTATTTATGTTCGGGTCCAGTTCGTTATTTATTTATTGCTTAACACTGCGCTTTAAAACAGAAAAGCAAGCAGTTAAAACATTACGAGAAAAGGTCATACACAAAAGAGAAAATTTAAAAAAAACTCGATCTTTCGACTTTTTTCAAGCCACCCTGTATATATATATATATATATATACATGCATAGGTACATGCGTGTATAAATACTTGCTCGGATATAATTGATGTATCGTTAACCGACGCGAGTCGCGCTCTGACCGTTCGATCGTATACTTGGCGAACGCCCGAGCTTCTGCTTAATTCGATGCAATGATATATACGTGTATAAATATAGATAGAAAAAGTGATCTCGAAAACATTCGACTTTGAGGACCATCCTCACAGTAGCCAATCGTCCCCATACTCAAGTCATGGAAACTCCAATGTCTCCAAAATCACCCGTAAATAAATGTGAGCACATTTATATGAAGGTAATTTCAAGAAGTGTCCCCAAAATAAACGATCAGTTTTTTAAAAATGTAAGAAACGTCCCTAATCCAGCCAAGTGTGCTGAAAGCGAACATTGCATAGATATAACGAGTGCAAAATGTCCTTTTCTCATCTATACATCTACGCTTCTCGTGCGAGTGAGACGAGACTAAGAAAATCAATGCCTCACTCGATATATCTACGCCATTATGGTTAAGCTGGCGTTTGCGCCTGGAGAACGGAGATACCCCCGAGAGAATATATACCTTCCGGTATCTCGATAGAACTCCGGCGTCATTATCACCTTCGCGAGCTATAATAACGATCTCCCTTTCCCCGATAATCGTTCGGAGCCTGGAGTACAATGCCATATTTCCGAGCCCTGTAAACCTCCTGGCTCACAAGCATCATCGCGTATACATCGCGTAGGTATGGACGTGTATGTAGCAAGTCATACGAGTGTGTTATAAGGAGAACGTGCCATAGCATTGAATATAATTTGCGACGGAAATAATCCAATCGCCGCTCCATCATTTTCCAGTTCCTGATCTTATCTCTGTGTGACAATCGGAGCACAGTCCATATACATGGGAAATCTGGCAGGATAGGTATGTTTGATCTTACATGAGCAGGCCACATTTTTTTTTTTTTTGGACACCGATAGAAGTGTAGTTTTTTGTTTTCAGCCAAACATCTGATGCGATTGAGGACAGATTTTTACTTGACGTCAAACATCTGATGCCATTGTAAACAGGTTTTTACTTGATGCCAAACATCTGATGTGATTGTGGATAGTTTTTACTTGACGTTAAATATCTAGTGCCATTGAGGACAGTTTTTACGTAACGTCACACAGCTGATGACATTGAAGACAGTTTCTACTTGACGTCAAACATCTGACGCGATTGAGGACAGATTTTTTCTCGACGTCAAACATCAGATGTAATTGAGGACAGTTATTAAGAAGACAAAACAGAGTGGAGGTTGAAAAACTATCATGAGGTATAGAAATATCTGATGAATGGTCCATTGACAAAAAGTAATGAAATTGTTGATTCATTTCTTAGATTAAATCGTCAAGCAACAATGCCTCATTTTTGAGGTTTGGTTTAGTCTGATAGGAATGAACTTTGGAAATGATGCAGGTCGTTTTATCAAAACTCAATTGAACATGATTCTCAAGCAACCGTGCATATACATTTAATGTTTCTCGTATATATGTATAAAGAGGAATAGAACTGAATCACACATGTATATATAGGTATATATGGCTGTGTGGATACCATATATAAAAACGTCCTCTCTCCGTGTCTACTGCCTTGACGTTCTGGAATCGTGCCACATTTTCGTCGGAGCACGTAAAGGTAATTCAGCGATGAGCGCTCGTGAGTTTGCTCATACATCTACACAGCCGTGCATGAACGTAGCGTTTCTGCTGCGGCCGCTGGAAAGAAGGGTTGGTAGAATTCGTGTATGGCTCATTCACGGTGCACGGAAAGCCGGAGAAATCGGAAAAGAGGGTGGAAAGAGCGAGATAGAGAGAGACAGAGAGAGAGAGAGAGGGAAAAGAGCTCAATCCAGAGGATCCTGCAGAGATCCTTTTCCGCACGTCGTTGCTGGGACTTGGGTGAAAGCTTCTGCCGAGCGAACCAGCGTTGGAAACGGATAGAGAGGAAGAGGGTTATGAAGTGACGACCAAGTCTAGTTTCTGAAGAGGGCGAGAAAGAGAGAGAGAGAAAGAGAGAGAGAGAGAGAGAGAGAGAGAGAGAGAGAGAGAGAGAGAGAGAGGTAGCACAGAGAGATGAAAATCCATGCGCGCACAGAGCCCGCCTCGCGGTATATTTTCGCGGTCCAGCGAGCGAGTTATTCAATATGCCCAACCCCAAAAGCCCCGGAGCAATCTCCTGGTACTCTCTTCTTCCCCGTGTCTGTATGTGTTGCCGAATGGCACACGAGATTTCACATCTGCGTTCGTGCGCACATACACCATGCCAGCTACCTTCGTACGTATCACGTGCGTGTGTGCCTTGGGATAAAGGGGATGAAGCCGCCCCCTTCTTCTCACAAGTCTCTTGATCCTTGCGGAGAATTCTGACTTCGCTGGTGTACAGAATATTACATGAAGAGCATAGTATATTAAGAGCTCCAAGAAGGAAAGACCTTTTTTTATGAAATATGAAACGCGAAACGTCCTCGGCTTGTAACGTCAATACGCGTGCTCGTATGATGGATATTCTTGCTTAGCAACGGAGCTAGAATGCTTTGACGTTGCCCACGGAATTGTGGAAATCAGTGGTAGATTTTGATGCAACCGAAGGTTAAGGGTCCTTCAATGGGATCGGGCCTGATGTTCTAGCAGCCAATTTACCAATTGCTAGAACAATCTCAGTACCAAGATGATGACAGATGATCATGCGGGAAACGAAGGCACGAGAGAATTGCCATAAACGAGCTGATGGTGACTCGTACTGTCTTTTTTGGATCTCAGGCCTGCGAGCCAAGATGACGTTCCCGGCAATCCATCGTGCTTTGACGTTGCTAGTAATCATTGACCGATTAAAATGTCACGTTGCCAAGAGTTCAGGGAGCACAACTTGGAAAAATCTTTCAACAAGTGTGGAACAAGCCGTGGCAATCTTTACTAGCTGGTCTTCCATTACGGCAATCTCATTCCCGTTGCAATTTACATTCTTTCCCGAATCTCACGAATCTTCACTAGCGAATATTACGTTAGTATTGTCACTCATCCTAGTTGACGAGTGGGCGCATGATGACCTTAAACGATCCCCCGGACCTTATTTCCACGCATCGCGAAGTAGCAACAGCGGCAAATGTCATTGCGGTCACGCGGTTATCTTTCTTCAACAGCCTCACGAGCCTCCAGGTGTAAACGAAGTGGACTTGGAGGCCTACAGAGAGAGAAAGAGAGAGAGAGAGAGAGAAAATCTCCGCGAGTCTGCAACGTAACGCGTTTGTCATCCTTATTAAAAGGTCTCTTTGGGAATCCGACAACTGGTGAAGAATATGGTGGATATAGCGAGAGGACAGCTGTACGACGAGAATCAACTCGCAAGACTTTCCCGTTCGAGTAATCTCTCTTGGTATTCCGACGGTATGTCCAGCTCTTTCGTTAAGCGTGTACGCTTGAGCAAAGCCAAAACGAATCAGCGTGTTGCCTTCCAACACAGTCGATGACAATGATGACTGACATTCCTGTAATGGACGTATCTATGATGGACTTTTTTTTGCTATAATTACTCTATTCATTGTAGCTACCAAATGAGAAGAAAAAAAACTACCGGGCTTCCGATTCTCTCTGACGACTGCGATACCAGGCGGGACGAAGTTAGATCTCGTGCCGACAGAAAGCACGCGAGGCTCCCTGGTATCTTTCAGCCTTAAACGTGGCGCGAAAGAGAGAGAGAGAGAGAGTTACCGAACCCCGAAAAATATACTAATGCGCATATGAGAATAAGTCGAGAGTGGGGGAGAGATCAGAGAACGCGGGATCCGCGAAGACAAAGGCGATGATTAATTTCTACGTTGGCTTGTCGAGGATCATTAGTGTGGTACGGCCACAGGGCGATTCCATGACACCTGCGCTCTCTCTCTCCCTCTTGACCACGCAGGGCTATTCCGTCCACGCTTCGCTCACATATAACTCGCTCACTCTTATTTCGTTATTCATTCCGCGCATTGTGTATCGCGCTGCTCCTAGTGATGGATTACCGGATTTGTAGTGTAGCTGCGCGGATCGCGCGTTTGGATCAAAACTCATATCCCTCTCTCGTCGACGTGCCCAGTGTTCGTGTCCCTCCTGCTCTCTTTCTTTCTCTCTACCTTACTCACTCCGTCTCCGAACGGTCCCTTGATCGTTCGGGACGAAATGCGATCCTGGCAGAGCGTTAAAAGAACTTGATGGAAAGGAGAGCGAGAGAAAGATAATTAGCGGGACGAGAATCAATGAACTACTGATGGAACACACACACACACACGTGTATACGTCAATACACCTAGGTAGGGACTTGGAAAGATCGCAAAAGCAAGAGCCGTATGAGAAATGGATTCTAACAGGGGTAGTGGGGGAGGAGGAAAAAAATATCAAGTGGGTAATTGACGTGCGTGTCCCAGGAACTTATGAGGGGCAGCTGTCACTTGTTTCCGTGCTGGATACCGTGCTGGCTTTTTGTTTTCTGAACTCTATCATCGTGTCTCTCCTCTGAAACGAACGTGTACACACATGTAGGTGGCGAAAAAAAGGTGATAGTGGGCATTCTGCACGCGTCCAAAGAGAGCTGGAAAGTTGGGGTGGAGAGAGAGAGAGAGAGAGAGAGAGAGAGAGAGAGAGAGAGAGTGTGAAAGAGACAGAGAGAGAGAGAGATGGATGAGCACACAGGCACAGAGGGTTGCGTGACTGTTTTCACGCTATCGCCGTGGGGGTTCCCCCAGCATCGCCAGGACCTCGTCACATCTCTCGCCGCTGGTGTGGCAATAGTAGAAAATATGGTATTGCCATGAGACGAGGGTTGGATATTCTGCTGGTATAGGAATAGAATCGAGGATGTATACATTGTTGGACCGCAAGGTACTAATTCGCCTCACATATCGATTTGTCAACGGGAAGA
The DNA here is from genome assembly GCA_963932345.1 of Ophion ventricosus. Lineage (NCBI taxonomy): Eukaryota > Metazoa > Arthropoda > Insecta > Hymenoptera > Ichneumonidae > Ophion > Ophion ventricosus. Next base: position 17,302,868 of record OZ010721.1, on the reverse strand, counting down.
CGCGTATACATCTCTTGGTCTCTTTCTCTCGTACCATTGAACGCTTCGATGCTGGTGCGTCCACATCTCGTGTCACTGACTAGTTTGCCTCGTAAGGAGAGCCATCCAGACGTGCCAGTAGGAACAAAGGAAAGAATGGACGATAAAGAAAACGCATATCCATTACCGACTGAGCAAATATTATCTCTCGTATATACACAGCATTGCTTAAGCATAAATACTACTTTTTTTACGCCCACTCGCGTGATAGACACCCAAAGACGTTTTTTTGTATTCCTTTCACGCGAACATCTACATGTTGTTTTTTTTTTTCATTAGCACGGGGCACGATTTCAATGTATGTTTATTACGAGCTGGATCACCTCCTCGGCCCAATAATTTCTTGGATTATTCGCTCGAGTACGTGTTGCCGATGCTTAATTCAGAATTCCAGAGAGACATTTAGCCTCCGCCCATAGGATCGTTCGCTATTGCTATAAAATAATATTTATATATAGTACGTAGCCCGTATTATGTGGCCGGACGAGTGCGCACCTGTGTAATATATAAAGTTCCCGGTGAACGGTATAAGCGAGGATCTCGTTTGTGGTGTCCGATTTCAGAGGTGAAAGAGACCATGCTGCCGTACTCTTGCTCTCGCGCTCCTTTGCGGACAGATATATATATATATATATATATATATATATATATATATATATATATATATATATATATATGTAGACGGGGCCACGATACGAACGCGCACAGGTATCCATTCCGTTGAGGATGAGAAGGGCGTGACGAAAACCATTGCTACTCAAAAAGAGCTACTCCAAATGTTTAGGCTCGTGTCCTTTTGCTGCCGAAGAGCAGCATCATGTGTGAATTTGTCCGTGTATGAAGGCACACGGACAATGGAAAATGTTTTGTGCGGTAGAACGCTGTAGCGAAGATGCCAGTTGATGGTGGTGGTTAGCGAACAACCGGAGACAGTCCCATGGAGACGAGGGGTGTATCGAATGTCTCATTGCGGTCACCGCGCTGTTTGCTGTCTTTCCCGTATACATGGTACTCGTATTTCTCTCTCTCTCTCTCTCTCTCTCTCTTTTCATCATCTTGCTCGCCCTTTTTTCTAGGTCTCTCTTCAATGCCTTCGGGGATACGCGTACCGTTTTAGCCAGAACCGCGCGGTATCCGTTGGTCCCCGCGCGCTTGTTTCACGCTTAATTAACCGGCTGACAATCTGACCACGTGACGGTTAGCCGTAAGGACCGCAAACACGTATCCAAGCTTCTTCGGTGCGGCAGCTCCCGGCTTTTCGTTGCAAATCCGAAAAATCGAACCAAGGACACGTATCCTTCGGACCCCTCGTACACGTCTCTATCCTGTGTCTATCTCGGAACCAGAAGGAGTTTCTCGACCATGAATGAGGAAGGGACATCAAGGGTAGCAATGGCGTTCTCCTTTTTCAGGAGGAACTCCAAAGATCTTGGAAGATAGGGCAGAAAGATTGCGATTCCAACCAGGCCCGAGAAACTAAAAAGCTACGCAGAGTCTTCTCGTTCAGGCTCATTTTGTTTTTTTCCTTTTTACTCGATGGGGACCTCCCTGAATTTCCAAAGATTCCTCGATCTACATTTCTTTCTTCTCGCGTCTACCTAGATATTTATACACACACGTATCCTTTGTCTATCTCGTTCACTCTCGACTCGTTTCTCAACCGATTGATCCACCATAATACGTATGATATAAGATCTCACCGATATCTCGGCGAAATCGATACCGTCTTGAGTTTATACGCGCGTCTTTTATACCAATGGATCCTCTCATTGTGACGAAGTTTTCATCGGGCGCGGATACATATGATTCGTATCCCGGTGAAGATCGTATCGCCGCGATTGGGGGAACCAAAAAAAAAATCCGAAGCTGCAAGGTGAACGCGCGTGGCCAGATTGGGGATTGAGGAGGCTCTTCTTCTTGGATTTTTTTTTGTTGTCTTCTTTTGGTGTATATGGTGGTGCCATCATTGGGACGTTACGTAAGAGTATGGCTAGTTGATCCCGCGGCTTTGGCTGCTGATCGTCGAAGGCAGTCGGCTGCTTACACCGGCGCGGACGGAACTGGTACCGGCTAACAAATGATCCGAGAATGATTTAGCACATCATACGCGAGGAACGCGAAACTTGGAGAAAGGTAAAAGAGAACGCTACGAGAAAGAACCCGAGAGATAGAGAAAGAGTGTGTGTGTCCCGTGAGCCTTAGAATCGTTTGCGTTCAGCGCGGCTCGATCACCTCTCGTAGCATTGGCTCTTATATCCACATGACCGTCTATCCTCTCATAAACACATAGGTATACATACCGAGGTATCCTGTATAACCACCGCCACGTGATTGTTTTATGATTAAGCCGTTCATTCGAGAGGGTGAGTTTCCATACACGTCCGTTTCTCTCCACCTACACGCGGTTGATTAATCGTTTCAGGAATGGAAAACCGATCATCATCCGCGGCATTCAAACTCAGCCTGGTGCCCAGTTTCAAGTATCAGGCTCGCGAAAGAAACCAAGAGATCGATTTCTTGTTAACAAATGGCTCGGGTATGAGAATTCGTGTCGAAATATTGTTGATACTCGCCAGGCTTGATCGACTCGATCTATGATCGATGGCAAAGCCAATGATGATGGCCCAGACGCCTGGAGACATTGTAGATTTAATTTCCAACGGTAGAATTTTGCTTGAACTTGTTTAGTTTAGTTTTCAACCGTGAAGTTTTCCAATTGGCACGTGATTCGTCACGACAATCGACAGAACAGACTTGCATACGAAGTCAGGTCTTCGTTAAAGTTGAACGACGCAGAGACGAAAAAAAAAGAACGAAAGAGGACGAAACGGGCGTTGAGAAAATTTTCAGAAGGGGTGCTGCACGGTGTGTTGCACTGATGCTGTATAAACTCCGCGTATATAAGTCCGCACAGTCTCGCCCCGAAGGGAAGAGGTAGAAAGAGAGAAAGTGTATGTCGGGGCTCGAACTCTGAAAGGCAAACAGTTTAGCTGGAAACAATTGACTGCAGATTGAAGAGGGTTCGCGCTCGCGCAATCGAAGGAAGGGAGGAAAGGGATGTCGAGTATAGTGAATCGCTGGTACTGGGGAAGGAGACACACATGTGACAAGATCTTTGTTTGTGGGTGTGTGTGTATATATATGTGTAGTCTCGATGCAGTGGCGCGCGACTACGATCTCGCAGGATGAAAGCAAGAGAGAGAAAGTTACATCTGTCCCCGAAAATAGGATGTATATCGTGTGTGTACATACGTGGCAAAAGTATATATTGAAGTAGTGAACTACGAGACTTTGAGAGCTCACTCGGTCGGGGTCGTGAGATCTGAAGCACGCGCTGGTAACAAGAATTTAAGGGGGTGGAAAGAGGGCGGCGCGGAAAGTTCGGGGTTGTGATCCGGATGGGGTGGCCCCAAGAATTTTTTTAGATTACTTTCACAATTGCTAGCCCGCTCGTGGTTCAAAATTAATATTTTTCAATCCCAAATCTGTTCCTTTGTCAACGTTAAACGAGACGAAGATGCTTCGCGCGTCGTAAGAAAATTCAACAAAGTTGTGGAGTTTTTTTTTTTACCGTATATCTTGCTTTGTTTCTGATGTTCCTTCCTGTGCAAGGCTTTCATGATCCCTTTTCACTTGTACCCCAAACTTGGCACTTCACCATTTCCGGTTCAGAGACTGGACGTATCGAATTCGCATGAGGGCACAGGGAAACTGTGGAAAAGTCCTGCCGGCAATAGCAGCTTTCGTACGCGGTCTAGCGGTCACCCATCCGAGGATTGGCCACCGTTGCTTGACCCTGGAGATCGCTGAATCCGCTCCTCAGCTATTTCCAGTCGTCTTGCATTTTTGCAATCATCAAAAAATTCGCTTCAGACCCTTTAGCAGGTACTCACGGCGCTTCGATGCCCGAGAACCTTCTATGAAAAAATATTCGCGAAAAGTGAACGTGTCTGGATTGCTACGAGTGAGCACCGAAAGACAAGTGACACTCTTCTCAAGTGCGAACGTTTCTCTCGTTCCATTTTTTTGTTTCCTTCTTTTCTCTTGACTCAGGAGGTGTGACGTTTATCCAGGGCTCGGGGATGCGCACAGGAACTCTCGGGCAGTAACAGCGTTTTGCACGTGTGTTACGGCTCTGAACTCGTTGTAGCCCCAAACACCAGTGCACTTTCTTCGTCGTCGGGTGTACGAGACGATATTATATCTCGGGATCGTGCCCTTTCTAGCATCCAAAGAGCCAACCTCCATCCACCCACTCCTACCTTTTTGTCTTTTCCATTCTCTCTCTCTCTTTCTCTCTCTCTCTCTCTCTCTCTCTCTCTCTCTCTCTCTCTCTCTCTCTCTCTCTCTCTCGAGTCCTCTCGTACTCCTGGACGTTTATATCGGTTTTAAGAGCTCGGCGAAGTGTAGTAAGACGAGATAACGTGCCACAGACGGCAAGGAGAGAAGAAAAATAGAAAAAGACGTGTTCTCTTATCCATCCAACAACAACAAACTTGACGCCAAGAGCAGGAGCATCCCTGTCTGCGAGTATTCGAGCATCAACCCCCTCAATCATCGTGTCTCTTCCTCCCCCGAAAGATCGTCCATCTTTTCTTTTCTCGTTTCACGCTGCTGCCAAAAATTCTTCATTGACAACCAAGACGTCATGTCATCCGTAAGACGATTGCCACTTTCTTCACTCCCTTCTTCCTTTTCGTCAACTCATTTTTTCACTGTGCTTTCTCGACTCTTCATCGCGATTCGTAGCCTCCACTTTGTGACCCGTTGCTTCACCAATGTGGAACGGTCGACTCGCTACCGCGATCGTTCATTACAAAGTATAATGTGACGGCGTGTTTCCGAGATTAAGGCTGAACAGCCAGCAGAGTGATATCCCCGAAGCTCTCCCCCCCTCCCCCGCTACTGCTCTCGCGTGTCAATTAGCCACGGTCTTGGCAGGAGATGGGATTTACACACATTGTGACGTATCCCTGTACTTCGATGCACCCAGCGACGAGATCCGTCACCTTCTTGATATCAAATCCACGCGCCCGAGATTTGCGTCCAAAAAAAAAAAAAAAAAATGGAACAGCGTTTACCGTTTCGTCACATGGTAGCAGCTAAATTGATCTTCCAACCGCAATTATTTTCTCTCGCGCTTTATAGATAAACTGGATTATTCCTGACTGAGAAGATCCTTCGATTTCCAAAGACCCGTGGAGACATTGTCGTATGTATCCGATTGGATTTCCACACTTGGCTCTACTTCCTGATGAGCACCCAACGGGTCATCGCATTAGATCCCTATACTAAAATGTCACGCTCGTACATTGAATTCTAATCGGGATTCTCCATTGAAATCCAATTTTAATCCTAGAGGGTTCCGGCATTATCGAACAAAATCCGATATGATTCTTGGTGGATCCCATCGCATTCTCTGAGTTGAATTTTCCAAAAAAAAATATGTAAATATACAAAATGAGTGAGTCTTTGAAAGATATTAATCTTCTCTCAAAAAAGTATAAAACGCTTAAAAAAGTATATCGTATACTCGATTTGAGTCACATCACTGGAAATCCACTTTAATTATTGTTTCTTGTTTATTTTGCTACGATTTAGCATGATTTTACCGCACACATATACGCTCACGAAGCGTGCAGGTTATGTCTCAACACGCCTATTTTTTCTCATAACTTCACACATTTTCAGATATTTCAGTGCAGAATCCAATTTGTCCCAATGAGAGCTCCCTATGCGCGGTGTCCCTAACAAATCCCTATAGAGTTGTGGGTGCATCTTGGGACTCGCCAATAAATTTGTGCACGGAATGACTATAGGATATTTTTTTTTTTGAGAGCCAATAAATTCGGGTTAAGAATTTCAAATAAAAAATTCTCAAACGCCGTGAATTGGCGAATAGTGCGGCATGTACTTGGATTCCAATGTGGACTCCCTACGTGTGGTGTCCCTATCAGATCACTTGGCTGCTGCACTATTCGCTATTACTAACTGACTCTCTTCAGGGGCTGATTGCCTTAACGCGTATAAATTGACTAAGCACGAGTATATAGTTTTCGCAGTGAAACTCTCGCCAACAACCCTCCCCATTTCGTTCCCAATTAGCTCGTCTTGCATTTAGTTTTTTTAAGGTGAAACTCCGCCATATCGTATCCTCGACGTAGAATCATTTCCAGCATTCATTCTGATACCTTTTGTGTGTATACATATTTATAATATATAATATATTTCGAATGCACTTGTAAAAATGCAGTACATTGTTCCTCAGGCTTTTCATTTTCGTTTACTTTCCTTTTTTAGAGCATGCACTGATTGCGCCGTACATAAAATTACGATAAATGTATACGAACCCCCCCCCCCCCCTCTCTCTCCTATCGCAATGACTCTGAACAACGAACACTCGTAGAGTTTTCGCGCAAACAAGTCCACACCCACGCAATTTACTTATATTTATCAACAGACCCGACCAAACAAGTATCGTTAAGTCAAAATCTAAAATTTCGAACGAAGAGTTCGCTGGCATCCGCATCGAATTACTGCCGCATCGCGATGCATCGCAATACGCAATGTAACGTTAATGCATTATAGGTGGTACAGCGAGTAACTCATTGATGCGGTAGGGCTTAATGGAATTATACCGCATTGCGCATGAAGCAAGCAATGGGTGATGATATCCCTAATTGGATTACAAAATTCACGGTATTATCGCATATCTCCGTTATCCACGCATGCTCGCCCACGCACTACGATAACCGTGCTATTTTGTTGAACTCAATTACCCCATAATGGATCGAGCGGCGTGTGTTGTAAATTCGCACATTCAGGCAAAATCTTTATCACGTTAATCAACCGGACGAATCAATTAAGAGCAATCGGTCAAAAAGGATTTTACGATTCTTGATGGAAGCTGGCTCGCCAATTTTGAGATTCACTTTTGTCCAGCTGATTGACGAAACACAGATATTCCATTCGGACAGCAATGAGCTGTACGTGACTTACGAATGTTTCACAAATCTAATCGTGATCGTCGCTTCAAATATTACCACCCACTGATTCGTCACCAATGCTGCACTAATGGCACTTCAAACGCGATCGTATCACAGCTAAATTAATTTCTCACATTTGTCTCTCGTGAAATTTATTATGTTCTTTTTATTCCTTACAATATATTTTCCTAGCCACATAGTACCCTAAAGACTGCTGTGCAATCCAAAAACCCTCTCCCCGATCGTAATCACAGCTCGGCTATAGTTCAATGCAGCACGTAACGCCTCCATCAAGCACTGGTCATTAGCTATTTGAAATAAAAACGCGTTTGTTCAAATCTACCAACAACAAAACAATTCTCTTCCCCGGGATGATTGCTCTGACAAAACAATTTCTCGCGCCGCCCAGAACGTGATGGGATTAAGAATCGCAACGAATTCTCTTCAATAATGTGAGAAACCTTTGGGATTTAAATTGGATTCGTACATTCGAATGGGGAAACCCGATAAAAATCCAATGTACAAGCGTGACGTTTTAATATAGGGATTCAACGTGATGGTCCATTGGGTCCCTTTCAGGAAGGAAGGGAAAATCCAGTGGAAATCCAATTGGATCCCTATAACAATTTCTGCACGGGTCCATGAATCATTGGAATACAGGGTTTTTCTCGTAGAAAAGTAGAAATATAAACGTGTATATCCCTCGCCGCTCATTGTTCCTCGGGCTCACTGAACGTCTCTCCCCGGTTGACGTCACAAACGTGACAAACATATTAGACACCGGTGAGACAGGAAGATACATATTGGCAGGATTGAAAGTCTCGATGTGAGAACTGGACGAGATGAGCGAGTTCTTTCTTGCCTCGAGTAAGATAGACGAGGAGTCGTTAGCACGGTACAATACTGTTTTGACGTGAACACAGCATCTTGCTAGAATAAATATATATATATATATGTAGAGAGAGAGAAAAAGAGAGAGAGAGAGAAATATAAGAGGCGACGATATGGGGAATAGTAACACAAAAGAAGGCACAAAAAGGAATATATAGGTACTCATTTCAAGCTTACTCCCGACTGTTATATATATCGCTGTTTCAGTGTCGGACCAGCGGACAAATCGTTCTGAATCCACTGAGAACAAATGACAGTGGCTGCCGACGAATGGTCGGTGGTTTTCTGCTCAGAACTCTCTCTCTCCCTCTCTCTCTCTCTCTCTCATACACACACACACATACTGTGTCTGTTTCGCGGGTCCTTTTGTGCACATCACCTCATTACCGGTACCTCAAATTTTTCACACGTCACTGGGAGACACACAACGTGCGTTACATTCTCTCTTCCCTCTCTTTCTCTCTCTCTTTGAATCTGATTCTCTTAGGAAAATTGTTCCAGAGCACGCAATAAACGTCTCTTCTTTCTCTCTCTCTCTCTCTCTCTCTCTCTCTCTCTCTCTCTCTCTCTCTCTCTCTCTTTCCATCTATCTCTTTCTCTCTGATCCCTTTCCCTCGTAGGTGATTTCTTTTTTTTTCTTCTTTTTGCACGAGTCTCGATCGCTTACCTGGCCAAAAACGCGAGACGACGTGCAATTGTCTCTCATGGCAATCGAGCAATTCCTCGTGAATAAACGCCGCAGAAAAATATAGAGGAGGTGCGTTTTTTTTTGTCTCTTACGTCACCAATGTTTCGCGAAGTTTCGCGTGTGTAACCATGCAGCCCCGAATAAATGTATCAAATGAAGTGTATGCAGAGGCGCGCTCGCTGGCTGTGCGCAGATCAAACGAGACGAGCAAACAAGAGAAACAAGTGAGTACGTTAAAAGTCTCTGGCTATGGGTATGGTAGATATATGTGTGAGTGTGGGTGTGAGTTTATTAGGATTTGGTTTTTTTTCTTTCTTCTTCTTTCACTCGCGCCTTCTTCTTCAACCGTTGTAAAAACATACTCGCATCAGATTCGAACGGTGCGCTAGTGTGTGTGTGCACAGGCCCAGCCGATCTTCGGCATTACCACGCTTTGCCCCGAGGATTACCATTTGGATTAATCCCACACCCTTTTGTGCACCCTTATTCCTGCGCTATAGAATATCCTCCAAAGTACATTAGAACGATAGAGCTCTCCTCACACCTCCCCCCTATCGGATGAGATGTACAAACACGAGGGAAAATCAAAATTTCGTACGTCGGTCGAGCGCGTACAAGAGCGGATGTTGCGAGAGGATGAATTTGCCGAGTATGGTCGGAAAGGATGGGCGAACTTTCGATCGGAACGAAAAGCCAAGGGCAAAAGATGTCGCGAAGTCGAGTGTTCGAACGATAAAAAGAACAAGGTCTATTACGGTTTTTCACCTTTTTTCTACTAATGTTTGGTTGTTTTTTGGCCAATTTTTCTACTGTTGGAAATCGGCGATGATATTTTTTTTTTGGAGGAACTCGAAGGGACGGAGATTTATCGAGAGTTTGTCGCGGAAATCTTTTCTTCGGATTTTTTTTTCGCAAGCTAATTCAGCCTCGTTCAAAGCGTGGCAGTTTTCCAAAATAAGCTGCATTTCGAGAACCATGAGGCGTAAAAAAATATCAATTGGGATGAAGGATCATTTTTTTTTACGATGGCTTCCGGCTAGAAAGCCTGAAAAGCGCAGCGATTCTTTCCGGTCCATAACGAAGAAGTCAGGCTTCCCTCATCATTAATCGAAAATGCGACGATTAAAGTTTGAAATACGTATTCATTTTCACCGTGATGAGAATTTTAGCACGAAGACGAAATTTCATCACGTGTCTCAGTTTGCTTAAGGGTAGTAGTCTCGCCACAGTCACGTTGAAAAGTTTATTCTCCGCTCAATCGATGAAAGCTTCGAAATATTGCGAAATATCCTTATAATGTAGGTTGTACATCTTATCGGGATGTAAAAATTTATAATTATGAAAGCGCCTAATATAATGTTTACCTAACCCTCACTTTCGTATCAGACTATTCATTCCGGATGCTCCAGTTGCTTCGTGGCGCTAGCGTCGCTAGACATTGCTTAATTAAAATCGCTACATCTCTGAAACTAGATGGTCAAAATTCATGATTTTTTTTTACCTACTTCGTCATATGTTCCTCTGTGATTGAGAAATAATTCTCGCAAATCGCAGTTATTGCGTGAAATGTAAAATGTTCCACCGCTCCCCATAAGAACACGTGTAAAATCATAAAATCTTTGATTGCCAATATCTCGAAAACGGAACGGTGAATCCTTTTGAAATTTTGTAAGTAATCATTTAATAGTGTCCTGAATGAATCCTCAAAATAAAAAAAAAATCTATAGAAAAACGCCTTGGCGAGACTAATACCTTAAACAAAGTAAGAAGGTGGTATTGATTAATCGAGTGAGAATCAAGCAAGGTATTAATAGTTTTTTATTGTTGTCTCAGCAAACTGCCGATTGGGTCGAGTCATCGTCGAAGAAGTACGCGACGCCGATAAAGATGGCGGCGTGACGCGCGCGCGCGGGCTCAGCCTTCGTTTTGAATAAGAAGCGATCGCTGCAACGTGTAACGATGAAATACCCCGGCATTTGCATAAATACGCTGCTTGCTTTTTTGTGGATTCATCCACGATATTATACCTCGAAGCGGCCGTCAAAAAAGAAGAAGAAAAAAAGGCCGCTCGGCTAGGCCGGAACTCTCTCGGCGCATAGGCAACTCTTCCCCAGGGATTAGCCAGCTAGGGACGAGCCGGCCCCGCTCAAAACACACACACACACGCACACACACACACAGCTACAACGCGAATGAGATAGAGATAGAGAGAGAGCGAGAGAGAGAGAGAGAGAAAGGGCCCATGATTAACTTGTCAAAAATATTGGAGTCACGCTTCGAGCGATTTATTAAAAGTCTACGTCTCGCGCACTTCATCGGAATGCGTTCGTTACGAGCTCTCTTTCCCAGTGGTGGATCTCTCATCGTTCGGCTGTTTTCCATCGAGTTCTGTACACGGCTCTATGCTCGTTCTATCTGGAATCAAAAATCTATACTTTCCGTTCGTCCTTCGTCACTCGTACCCAATTTTCACTAAACGCATCTCGTTTTGACGTTACGGAGCGTATGCTAGGATTAAAAGATACGATGTTTAAATTGAATTGTTGAGAAAATAGACAATTTTCAAAATTGCCGGTGGGATTGCGAATTTAAAAAAAGCCCGATAAAAACCAAACAATATTATTGAGAACTTTCTCAATAAGATTAACAATAAAATTCTTAATCCAACTATCAAATGTCACATTGATCAATTGTCAATTGCTGGCATTGTCAATTTTCTAAGTTATTAATTGTCAATTCCCAATAATGCTGATAAAATTGTCAATAAAATTAGCAATGAATAAAGAAGAACAAACTCAAACATTATTATCAATAAGATTCTTGATTCTATAAGATTTTCGAGAAAATTCTTAATTGAATTGTCAAATGTCAAATTTATTAATTGACATTTGTTAAAATTGTCAATTATCGAAGTTATCAATTGTCACTCTCGAAAACTTTGAATTGGTAAAATTACCAACTGTCAATTTCCAAAAGTGCCGATATAATTGTGAATAAAATTCGCAATAATTAAAGCCAAACGGAGAGCTGAACAATCTCATTAAGGAATATCGCAATAAAATTGTGAATAAAAATGTCAATTATTGAAGTTATCGATTGTGCCTGGCGAAAATTGTTAAAAGGACTCAATTTGTTAAAATCCTCAATTTTCAATTGCCAAAATGACCGCTAAAATACTCAATAAAATTCGCGAGAATGAAGGCCAAACGAACCCGAAAAATCTCATCATGAACTATCGCAATGAGATTGTCGAAAAAATGGTCAAAGTCCCTTGTCAAAATTTCAAAAAATACTGCAATGTGTCAGAACAATCAATTTTCAATTGCCAAAATTACCGATAAAATTATCATCCAAATGTCCAACAATCAAATCCAAACGAGACCAAATACTTTTATGGAGAACTGTCACGATAAGATTCTGAATAAAATTGTTAAGTATCAAAATCGTCGATCATCAAACCGCTCGATTGCGAAGAATCAATCGTAAAAATTGTTCATAAAATCTGAAACACCGTTTTGACAGAAATATTAACCTCAATGGAAACGTTTGATTTACGTATAAAGATCGCTGTCCCGAACAGCAACAATTGGAGATTTACCAAATGAAAAAAAAAAAACGTTATTATGGAGGCGTACGTGACAATAATTGACAAACGACGTGCAACTGCGACGCCGGATGGCTCCCGTTGGACGGAGCGTTAAACAATTTGAAGGAAGAACGTGTTGAAAAACAAAATGTCCACGAGCTTCGGGCTCGACGAGTATGAGACGAAGGCCGGATATGGAGAACGGCAATGATAATTTAAACGATGACTGTCGGCTTGCTTGCTCCTCTCGTTATACACACACACTCACACACACATATATATATATATATATATAAATATATGTGTATTCAATTACTAAATAATTGGCGGACGGGGGTGACGATGTGGGAACGAAGGGGAGACAGATGTGGGGAGGGCTTCGAGAGAGGGTTGAAGAAGAAATTGCAAAGTACAAGTAGACGCGAGTCGACGGATTGAAAAATGATAAACCATAAAAATAAAGAAATGAATATGAAAAAAAAAAGAAAAAAACAATAATACAAGGCCCAGGGGTCTTCGGTTCTGCGCTGACATTACTTTGCAACAAAAGTCATATATTATTACGTATATATACGTCGTTATAATACAGGGCTCGGAATCTACAAGACCCACATTTTGCACACTCGCGCGCGCGAGCGGTGACGAGCGTGACTTATAGGCTACGCGAATTATAATCCAATTTACGATTATCGTCGTTGCGCATCGTTCTCGTCGTCATCGTTCCGTTGATATATTGCAGCATAAAAAAAAAACAAAACAAAAAACGAACGAACAAACGACACCCCGAAGGAACCGTATGCTAAGTACACCTCTGTAACTTAGAGCGAGGTACGAGCATCGAGAAAACAAAAATGAAAATATGAAAATTTGAAACTCGCATATATGACTGCGAGAGCAATGCAATCCCGCAAGAATTTAACACGCACTGACGCAACTTTGACGAAGTTTCCCACCAGACTTCGAGAAGCATTTTGAGATAAATACTTGAATAAGGGAATAAATAAATAAAATTCATTAAATAAAAATAAAACGTGGCAAGAAAAGTAATTCTGCTCAATTTATCGAAGATCGGTACCGCAGGAAGAATCGTTTCGCTTTTTTAGACTGAAATAACGTTGGAGTAACTTGAAAAAAAAAATTGTTTCAATGAAAACAAATAATTAGTAGCTTTTTGTATTTTTGAAACATGAGGATGAGTGAAATTCTTTCAAAAGGGTTCGCTGTTGTATCAGTCTTGAAACAAAAAAGAAACGCGTTGGCATTAAACGAAACTCGGAAGCCCTTAAGCCTATGTAACATTACTATATAGGTTATCTATGTACAGGGTAGCCCGAAAAGTGACGCTAAAGCGGAAAACCCGGATGTCTTCTATCAATACTTATCCGACTCACCCCCATGTTCCACGATTTTTTTTAGTTTTCGAGAAAAAAAGCTTTTACATCTTTTTTTCGACTTTTCGCGTAGCATAGGTCTTTATTTTTCTCTCATTTGTGGATGTACTTTCCTTTTAGAAGTTTTTAAAAACACTTGCGTCATTTAAACTAGTACAAGTACTTGTTTTTATCACCTGAACTTTGGTGACTGATCCTCTCAAACCTATTTTTCAAACTTTTGATCGAAATCTAAGGCATTTACGTTAGTTTTCAGTTGATCATTTATTCGTTGCTTTTTTCTGTAAATGTATTTTTAATTTAAAAATGCTTAAATTCAAAAAATGTTTTTTTCTGTAAATGTAAAAGTAAAAAAGATCGAGCAAAAGTGAAAAAAGTGAAGTAAAAAGGTTCGAGTAAAAAAAGTAAAAGTAAAAAAGTTGGAGTAAAGGTTTCAAAATTGAATCAAAAATACAACAGTAAAAAAGATCGTAGCTCATGGGGGTGATTTAGATAAGTATTGATACGAGGCATCTAGATTTTCCTTTTCGACGTCACTTTTTGGCCCACCCTATATATATATATATATATACACATATGTAGCGAGCATAAATACTTGAGGAAGAAATGCAAAACGACGATGCACCCATAGAATCGCTGATGACACGCCTTATCTCGAGGCGTGAAGAAGCAAAACAGGGAGGAAAAGACAGGTGCTTTCTTACACTCACACCTATATGTATTTGTATGCATGTACATATGGGGAATGGTGATTTCGAAGACATACGACTTCGATGACCGACTTCATGCCAGTTCTTTCTCCTCATCCTCAACATTATGAAATCCTCAATACCTTAAAAACCACCACTGCGTAAATGTAATCACATTTATATAAAGATCATTGCAAAGACAATCCCGTCTCCAAAATCAACGATTAAGGTAGTAGTCTCGTCAAGGCGTTTTTCTATAGATTTTATTTTTATTTTTGAGGACCCATTCAGGACACTATAAAATTATTACCGGCAAAATTTCAAAAGGATTCACCGTTCCGTTTTCGAGATATTGGCAATCAAAGATTTCACGGTTTTACACGTGTTTTTATGGAGAGTTGTGGAAAATTTCACATTTCACGCAATAACGTCGAAACTTTTCTACAGATAAAAAAAAAATTCTCAATTACAGAGGAACATATGACGAAGTGGGTAAAAAAAATTATGCATTTTGATCGTCTAGTTTCAGAGATATAGAGATTTAAATTAAGCAATGTCCAGCGACGCTAGCGTCACGAAGCGTATAGAGCAGACTAGAACTAGACTACAGTAGTGTGTGTATATCCGTATACGCAGAGTATCTACGTATTAGTAGCCGGAACGGATAATCTGATAAAAAAAGTGAGGGTTAGGTAAACATTATATTAGGAGTTTTCATCATTAATTTATAAGTTTTTATATCCCAATACTTCGCAATATTTCGAAGCATTCATCGATTGAGCGGAGAATAAAATTTCCAACGTGACGGTGGCGAGGCTACTGCCTTAAGTTTAAATAACTATTAGGACCATGCTCAAAACAGCCAGATGTACTGATGGCCAACTTTAACATACATAACGGGTGCAAAGTTTCGTTTGCCCATGGATGACTCAATGGGAATGCGAGCCTGTTGGAAGCTCCAACTGTACGCCGCGTCATCCGCGATGTTGGCTGATGTCGCAAAAGCTCTTGATTCATAATAACTCGCGCACGAGATGTTGGCAGAAGGGAGTGTAACGAGCCGTCTCCAGACACCTCTACCGCAACGCACTGCGCTGATGAAATCAAAGTACGCAAGTGTATGTGGAAGAAGAAGAAGAAGAACATCTGACTTTTCCTGGCTCGCGTCTAACGAACTTGCATTGTATCTTGCCATCGTCTACGTGTATGCGCTACGTAGACAGATTTGTGCGTTGCATACGTAAGCGGCTTATTATTATTTGGATTTCTTGGTCGATGAGGAAACGAGCAACAATAACATAATCGCTGTCCTCCAAGTAGATGCGAGTTGTAGTTTTTTTTTTTCATAGATATATGTGTTAGGGTTTTGATGGCGGCTTTGTTCGCGTGTAGGTCGGGAATTTGGTTCATGTGTGTGTTGGGAACGGATGTTGGAGTGATATCGTATTGAGCCTCCAACATTAAAATGGAAGACACATTTTTTATTTTAAAAAAATGCAATTTCTATATAGTTGAGGTATTCCTTTCGCGGATGGCTGTATTTTGTGGGCGCATAAACCAGGGCCCTTAATAAAAATAATTTACAATCAATTATTATACTCAACGATAAACTGGAATGAAAGATTTCGCCGATTTTGAGGTTTTTTTATTGAAAAATATTGATAAACGGTTTAGTTATTATTATCTAAACAAAGTTTCTGGCAACAAGGGTCGTCCGACATGAAAAATAAAAAATATACTTTTAGTTCAATAATAAAACTTTCGTATTACTGGATAGTTTATTGAAATGATGGAAATTACGAAAATGGCAAGGTGTAGAAAAAAAACTGCAATTTTCGACCAGAAAAACAATTTTAATCATTTGTCACTAACAAATGGATAAACATATGAAAAAATCCATCTGGCCATACGATAGGAAATGTTATAAACTATGCTCTGACCAAATTTAAAGTGAATCGGACGAATAGATTTTGAGATACGACTTACACCGTTTTCCAAAACAGTTTCGAGAAAAACGCAAACAGAAAAAGGTACATTGCAGTGTGCCGGTTCACAATAGCGCAGTGGCCGAGCTGACCCTTCAAAAAAATCGTCATAGCTCGGTCAATTTTTGGAATTTTTACGAAACCTTTGTTGCAAATTAAAGGTCAGACCCTAGGCTGTAAAACGATAAAATACAAAAAAAAATATCATTTTTTTTTAATTTCGAGTTTACAACAGATACACAGCCAATTCGAAAATGATAGATATCGTCTTAGCATTGCATCTCAACTCCACCAACTTAATGTTATCCTAAAAAAAAAGAAACTTCAGAAAAAAATCAATTTTATCCTAAAAAAAAAAAGAAGCGTGGTAAGATATATATACGAAATTGCAGAAACTCCAGAGTATATGTTACGAGTTTAGGTGAACGTAAATGCGGACGGAGAAGGTGCCGTGTTCTCACAATCTCCTTCCGTTTCTCGCCACCGCATACAGCCTTCTCGTATAGCTCCATTGCATTATCGCAATCGCACGTATCCACCCTCGTTCATATATCGCACTCATACTTGTCGGATTTGCCATGCACGTATTCGTAACGCATACAAAAGCTCGCGACCCTAATTATCCTTGCGAAAGGACTTGTACTGTTTTTCTGTCTGACCGCATTTTTTTTTCTCCCTCTTTTTTGTCTTCTCGTGAGAAAGGCAATTTAAGTTTGAGCGTAGCCTAGGACTGCGCGGTCGGGAGTGAAAAACTTGGGCTCGTCGTCCTCAGGAGAAAACAGAGTCCATTTTTGACGTAAGTTTTTTTTTTTGCCTTAGTCGCAAGAAGACTTTTAGGATTTTTTCAATACGAATTGTTCTCGTACGAATACGATTAGAATTCTTCTCTTTCGAAGTTTTTGTTTTTTTACCGATTTTTTGAACGATCAAATTTTTCCACAATTTGCCACAGTTTTTTTTTTTAACGTTCCGTCACGATTATTGCCACCAGCGTGTCAGTCACTGTCACCGCGTAGGGAATCGCGCAAATATACGCGGCGTCCGTCACTGTCCTCGGCGGTTTTTGTCTCTCTCTCTCTCTCTCTCTCTCCTATTTTTTATCGGCTCGGCACCACGATCGACGTTAATCCCCTCCCCCGGACCTCTCCAGTTACTTCATTTCGCGAGGGCGAACAAATATCATGCGAATATCGACGGACGGCGAAAAAAAAACGACAGGTATTACTGACGTAAATTTCTCGGGGGCGAAATATCGCATTATACTACGTTGATCTCTGACATTGATGACAATCTATGGATACGAACGTTTTTCGTATAATTTATTCGAAGGTTCATCATTTTGGAAAATTTGAATTATCGCAAATAGAGATGTAACCGAGGGGGTAGATAAATTTTCATCTACCTCAGTGTTCATCTCGTTCAGAGTGATTCGAACGGTGGAGATCGAGAAAGACAAATTTATTGGGTGCTGCCTCTTTTGGATTTATATGGCAAATTTTATTGGCCTAAATACACAAATTGTATTTAGGCCAATAAAAGGATAGAAATACGGATATAAGGATAGAAATATTTTTGTAATTACATTGCTGATAAAATAGTCGAGGTAGACAGAAATCGTTCGAGGGAAAAGCAAAAAATTCTACTGGTCCATTGTAACAATTTTTAGCAATATTACAATAATAAATATATTAGTATGAAAATAATATTGATAAATGTGTCAAAATAAATGTGATATTAATATTAATTATCATGAATATAATTATCAATGTCAATAAAACAATCATATTGATGATCATAATAATTTTTCAGTCAAAATGTCATGTCAAAATGTCAAAATGAATGTGATAGTCATATTAATAATCATAAATATCTCAATATCAATATAAAAGTAATATTAATAAAATTGAATCTCTGATTATTATGATCGTTATTATTGATACGCATAATCATTGTTATTTTTTGGATTATCATTATTATTTGTTATCATTAATATTCCATGCCATTATTATTATACACCATTAATGTTATTATTGGCATTATTATTACATTTTGTCATTTTTATCATTATTATTATATATCATCATTGTTATTGTTATTACAACAACAAAAAACATTATCGTATGGACCGTACGTCTCGATACTGAAATCTTAGGTCGCTAACTTCGTACGGTCGTCGGTTGCCCAAAACTGAAGGAAAAAAAAACAACATATTTTCGTACACGCGAAGATCAGAAGCCACAGATATATATTGTATTAGATATCAATAGTAACCGCGCGTCGTTCGAGCGAAATAAACGGACCGGTTCGCGGCTCTTCGCGGTGGTCGTCGCCTTTGCCTTCCGCTTGTCGATTATATTTTTCGCGTCAAATTTCTAGCAGGGAAAAACCTTGAGTGAAAAAAAAACGATGGTCCGTTTTTTTTTTCTTCTCCGAATATCCGATGAATTTTTTGGCATTGCGAGTGGCCGCAGGGGAATCGAGCCAAAGTCCGAGAGCGCCCACACGCTCACGTTACCTTTATTTTTGATACGAGAGTAGAGCGAAAGTCCTCGCGAGTGGATTGGATCACACGAACGTATTAGTAGGCGGATATATACATATATATATATATACGCAGGAACTACGCAGAAAACAAGCAGCCAGGTTACGTACGTTAGAACGTGAAATTAATCGGGAGTCACGATAAAAGATAGCGGCCTTAATGACTTACCAACACACGCAAAGAGGATACGTATTCGTGAATATTTGTGTCTGTGTATGTATACATTACACATGGCGAACGTAACACACGAGACGCTTACATTTCGGCTGGTCATCCATTTTTTGCGTAAACGCAAGCCGCGAGATCGTATCGCGTGAGCTCGCCAATCCGGTCCTTTATTACAAGGATAATACACTACGTAATTGAGTACTCAGGATATAATGTACGTATACAGGCAATACGTTTACACACAAGTGTATATACTTTTATTTTGTGCTATTTATTTTTATGGATCAGCTGTTACGAGTCTCAAGGAAATTCGGAACACCAGCCGTTCTGATTCGACCAATTTTCATTTTTTTTTTGCTCTATTAATATTTCTTTTAATTTTTATGACATTTTATGAGACTCATTTATTGAACTGGATATTTTGTCGTTTGCGGGTTCGTACATTTACGTAGGAGAGTTTTGCTTTCGAAAAATTCGAAAAATATGTCTCCAGTTTTCAAATCGCGTTTTATTACATTTTTCTGTCGATATTTTTTTCGTAAAATCAATGAATCGTGGACGGTGGTATGGAAATTGTACTTTGATAGTGACATTGTCTCAGAGCGAGGACTTAGTTTAAATGTAAAACAATAGATGATGACTCATCAGCTGAGCCACTAGAATTCATTATTTGAAGGAATGTGAGTTATAATTAATTTACGATAATAAAATGTATTAATAAAATATCCAAAAATCATTTGAAAAAGATATAATTGGTTAATTGCAAAAATAGATTAATTTGAAACATTAATTGATTTAAATAATTGATCAATTTACAATATTGAATAATTAAAAAATGTATTAATTAAAAAGATTGATTAATTTTATAAATTGATTTATTTAAAAATGGAGTATTTTTTTCGTATGATCTGATTTTTTTATCTTTTTTTTTGTATTTTCAAATTTCATTGACCTCCAATTTTATTTGAGAAAAATATCATGAGATTTTTACTGTACGTCCTTGTACGTCGTAAGAGAGAAAGGAAAAGAGAGAGAGAGAGAGAGAGAGAGAGAGAGAGAGAGAGAGAGAGAGAGAGGCCATTGAAGTATCGGCGTCTCGGTGTCTTTAACGTTTATGAACGAACGGTATGCATGGAAAAGCAAGGCGGAGAATTTCCTGGCTGCACGAGCTCACCATCGCTTGCTCACTCTCTTTGGCCTCTGTGCTTCTTGATGCCGTAATAACGGGATAATAAGCACAGCGGCTCGTTACTCCTTTGGAGAGGGAGCCAGAAAAACCGTGTGTGTGAGACAGAGAGCGAGAGATCGTATATACGTGAAATAGCGCAGTGAATGAGATGGGGACGAGAATGGGGAGGGGATATAATTGTTACCTCCAGCGCTCTATACACGTCCCTCGTTTCATTCTATTCACTCTCGACGGAGATAGGCACCGCTCGTTACTCCGAAAAAAAAAAGATTCTTTGTTTATTCCTCTTTTTTCCTGTAATTTATTTCAAAATATTTTTTTTAACATCCATTATTATATGAGTACGTATTGAGCAAATGGAGTACTCGAGCGTACACATTGAGCAAATAATTAACTCGGTCTCAACAACTTGACTCGCGTAATTTGACACGGCGAAATAAACGTTTCGATTTTTCTACGGTCCAATTTAATTTCTTCAGTCTTTCGTCATCATAAATATTCAGTTGTATTAACAATAACGAAAAATTGGTTAGCCTCTTTTTTTCCGTTTAGTCAACTCGAGAAATCGGTCACGCAACAAAGAACAAAATTCATCTCTTCCATTCCTAATAATGTATATTCTCAAAATAATGTCAATATTATCGAAAAATAATTGAGAAAATTATCCAATAATACGAGAGCAAGAAATATCTTGCTCTCGTATTTTTTACTGAATTTTAATTTAGTTTTATCATTTTTATTTTACCGTATTATAAATTAATGAATATTTTTCGTCTCTGGAAAATTTGACACACTGCAGCAAATTTTATTTTTCATTTAAATAATAAATCTATTCATTAAAAAAAAAAACATATTCTCAATACGCAAAAGTGTGATATGATTGATTATCGCTTGTTGGACAATTCACTCGATGATTTTCGAATTGAGAGACTGTATCGCTAAACGCAATCTCCTCGCGATCTCCGGGGATTGATATCAGACGCCACCGAGCCCCGTGAAAAGATACTGCCAATTCTCGATCTTATTATTATTATACGAAAACAAAAGAGAGGAAGGAACGCGAGAGAGAATCGAGTCGAGCGGAGTTTATTGAATTTGACACTTCAAGAACTCGGAACATTGAAAAGGGACTGTTGTTGGAAGGAGTAATATCGTCCTTGAGAGCTCCATGAGATCCATACTACATGTATATGTATATGAAGGTGTCTATTCATATATACATATATACATATGAAAACACGTTGATGGTTAGAACCGTGTTAGGGTTTGGGGATGACCAGGGAATCTCTTTTCCCCGGGGAATTGAGCCTGGATCCACTAATTTCACTTCGGACCTTGCCAGCGCAGCCTCTGTGTTTTCCCTGTCCCGACAGTGAAAATACACTCCGAGATGAAAAAAATAAAATCCACCGCTACAAATTCCCGCGAGATTGAACGAGACAAGGCGCCATGCAACGCCATACGTTTTCATTTTTTCCGCTTACGAAGTTTACGATGTGCACAGAGAATTTAAACTGAAAAAAACCAGTCTTTTAATTGATTCAAAATCGCCTAACATTCTAATCTCGTCATACTCGCTAGCAATTTCGGTCCCCGATTCTGTTTTGTGCGACCGAAGGTAATTCATTTATTTAATGTTGAAAATTTAAAAAAAATGATGTGGGAAAATGTGATGAGAAGATTTAAAAAAAATATAGGTATTAAGGAAAAATCGTTTTTCTTTGGGAACTTAAGTGGTTTTTGTTTTCTTATAATTTCCCAGCCCTTTAGAAAAAAATATCACATAACCCTGACGTACCGAGTTGAATTCGTGTGCGAGATCGTATTCGCATTTTTTTTTTCTTCTTGCTTTTTCCTTGTATTGGAAATCGGTCCTTTCGTTGTGCCAGGTCAATTCAGAGGTCTCGAGAAGGGGCTATTCTTGGCGGGAAATTGCCTGAAATTGGTTTACACGGGACTGTGCGTATAGAAAAGAAGTACTCCTTGGTTGATACACAGATATATAGATATATATATATATATATATATATATATATATATATAGTCGAATAGATGTATACACACACAAGATTTAAGAGTGGACGAGAGTTTAGAAATTGATTCGCTTCTTCCTCGCCTCTTGGGGAATCGTTTAATTTTTCCTGTCGTCAATTTTCTCGGTGTGACCCCTGTCCCCCTATCTTGGCGGAGTCCTCAAAGCATTGTTGTATAAACTCCTCGACGCTTTTTCCACTTAACGTTACGCTTTATATAGTCGGTCAAACTTTTCCGCGTGATTCTTTGACGGATCCCCTGTATATATAGATATTTATATATATATATATATATATAATAAACTGCTCAGTCATGAAACGAGCTGCTTAAGGGAGAAGCGAAAGATCGAAGTCCCTCGTAAACTCGATATGAAAATACGGTGCAAGATTCTCGTTGTATCCGGTGACGAGTATCGCGCGTTTTATGAAAGGTAAAGAGAGAGAGAGAGAGAGAGAGAGAGAGAGAGAGAGAGAGAGAGAGAGAGAGAGAGAGAGAGAGAGAGAGAGAGAGAGAGAGAGAGAGAGAGAGAGAGAGAGAGAGAGAGAGAGAGAGAGAGAGAGAGAGAGAGAGAGAGAGAGAGAGAGAGAGAGAGAGAGAGAGAGAGAGAGAGAGAAAGAGAGACGGCAGCCTAAGAAAGAAGGAGCGGATTCGCTCGAACGGAAGAAAAATTTCGAGGGTTACTCTCCTTAATTTCTTTAGTTTCCGACGAGACGACACGGTGGATCGAGTTATCACGTTAGAAGACGATGAAAAAGAGGAATGAGACAGACAGAGAGTGTGTGAGAGTGAGAGAGAGAAAAAAAACAACATTAATGTAAAATGAAATCAGCCACTGTCGAGTTCTCTCTCTCTCTCTCTCTCTCTCTCTCTCTCTCTCTCTCTCTCTCTCTCTCTCTCTCTCTCTCGCTTTCCCTCTCGGCAGACTGGAGGACGCAAATTAACTAAACGAATATTCTTATTGCTCTCTTCCGTCGGAACCGAGCGGCTTCTGGATATATATATATGGTATATATATATATATATATATATATATATATATATATATATATTGAGAAAAATGATTTTAGAGACATTTAACATCGCCAATTGGTACCCAATTGTCCCAATAATCAATAATCACGTAAATCCTGATGTCTTCAAAAAACATCTTTGGATAAATTTAAGCATTTTCACTTGAAACTTATTTTAAGGACCTTCTTGGCACCAAATTCGAAAATTCGCGGCAAAAACAGCTTGCGCTGCACTGCAAGAATGCGCACCTTGAAAATGAATGGCCCTCACGATCTCTACCTTAGCTGAGAAATCTTGGCGGATGAACCGAGGCTTGTGGAAAAAAATTGCAATATAGATAAAAACGTAAATATATGAATACAATATGATAATGACCATATAAATAAATAAAATACGTCTTTTATATAGTGCATTGCGCGTGTATGGCGCGGTGCGGTTGGTTGCATCGACCGCGAGCAAAAACCGCAATCGGCTCACGAACTTCCACAGGCTCTCGTCTTAATTGCTTAATCAAACGTTATAAATCTTGTTCCGGAGGCATTTACGCGCGATATATATCGCTGATCCTTTTTTTTCGCTCGTGCGTCTCGTCAATATCTTTGAATTATTGCCGCGGTCGCGGCTTATGGTATATTCCATACGAGTCTTTGATCTTGTCTCAGGATATTCGATACCTAGATTATTTCGGAGATTTTGCTCCGACTGGGATGCAGGCGGACGAAAATTTTATGCGAAATGACGACGGCTCTTTTTTTTACGAATAATCGGCAAGTGAAACGAAAACCCAGACTCTCGATTTAGGGAAAAAAAATCCTTTAATTGTCCACAATACGAGTGTATTTGTGACTCGATTTTCTCAACGAAAAATGCAATTTTTTTCTCGATAAATTATTCAACTGCCATCAGGGATTTTGATTTTAATTTTCACAAATTTACGCGCAAAAAGGCCTAAATTTTATTCGTAATCCAAGGAAATCAATTGCTTGTAGCAATTTTTTAATTTTTAATTCGAAGTCCAACGAATTTAATACGCAAGCCAGGAATTCTTACCTCTTATTTGTACCCCAAAGAAAATAATTTTTAATTAGTAAGCCATACATTAGATTTTTTAATTCGTAAGCCAATCATTTTACTTTGTAATTTTTAACCCCATCATTTTATTCTTTGATTCGAAAGTCAAAAATGTTAATTTTCAATTTCTAAGTTAGGAATTATATTTTTAAATTCGTAATCCAACAAATTTATTTTCCTCCTTCTTCGTCCCTCTATTTTTCAATTAAAAAATCCAAAAGTGCAGTTCCGATTATTAAAGAACTCGAAAAATTAAATAAAAATCATGCCCATGTCTCAACATTATATAGTTATTGCCAAGAAGCTCCAGCACCGATTTCTACGCATTACATAAGAACGGCAACACGTTCCTTTTTTTTCCCCTGGATTTGCCATCTCGATCGCCGAGAATGCTCCGGTTCGCTCTTTCGCCGGAGCCCTTGCCTCTTTTGCACGTAACACGACGCTCGTTTGTGGTCTCATTAAGAGTGGAGAACACCCGGTATATTAAGGGATAAACGTGGACTCCGCTGATGTAACGCAATACCCGAGAGCAAGCCAGAGCACACGAAGCAAGGAGTGAACGGATCATCCTCTCCTCTTCCCTTCTGCCCCACCTCCCAACCCCCTATTTCCCCCCAACCCTCGATTATACCTCCCCTGTCTCGTCACTTTGCCCGCACTGTATGCCACTTCCAGAAGAAGAGCGACAATCTCTCTCTCTTTCACTCTGTTGCAGCGATCCTGATCCTTGAATGAGAACGTCTCTCATCCATGATCCTTCGTGCTACCATACGAACGAGTAATACTTATAGGGCTAGTAATACTCACGGCGAATTGTGTCAGACCAAGCTCGCATAATATACAACTCGATATGATCGTCGATGAGAATTATATTTATGTTTTATTAAAATCATTTTTTTGCACAGGATGTACGAGGTGTGTAAATTAAGTAATGAGACTGATTTTTTTCAATTTTTTTATTCGAATAAAATTACAATTCTTCTTTCTTTGGGAAGCCACACAGCGCTGAATAGGGTTCTTCGAATCCTCATAGCAGTGCTGGAACTCGGATACTGGAGTAGCTTTCAGCTGCTCGGTTACAGCCATTTAAATGTTTTCGAGTGTCCCAAAATGACGTCCCTTGAGCTGATTTTTCAATCTCTGGAAGAGGAAAAAGTCACAAGGACTCAGGCCAGGCAAATAAGGAGGGTGCGGAGCCAAAGGAATGTTTTAACTGGCCCAAAAACTCGTTTATTGAAATTGCTGTGTGACAACAATTTTTCTCATCCCCAATTCATTGATGAAAATCTGACGAACGATGGTGTGAGTCAAATTCAACTCTTCCCCGATCATTCTGACTGTCAACCGACGATCTGAACGCACAAGCTCTCAGATTCTCTCGACATTTTCATCGGTTCTTGAAAATGAAAGACCTTCCGCTGCGTGGTTCATCTTCAATCGACTCTATTCCTTCTGAAAATGCCTTGAACCACCGAAAAACTTGGGCCCTTGACAAAACACTGTCTCCCTAGGTCTGCTGAAGTTTTGCGAAAGTTTTCGTTGCACTATGGCCAAGTCTGAAGCAAAACCTGATAGCGCACCGTTGCTCGAAATTGATGTCACTCATTTTTAGAACGCACTATAGAAAAAACTATTTACAACAAAAATCGCTACGGACAACCAAATGACTAGCGAATTCAAACTCGTACTGAACGCTTGTAAGATTATGTATCAGGAGTTTATTACTTACGTCAATTTGTACAATAATACAAAACTATACACTAAAAAAATCGTATTTTCAAAATTGTAAGCTTACGCAAACCCCAAAATCCCCCCAAGCACTATATGGTTTTGCTCTCTGAAAATTCCGATTGACAAAAAACGAACAAACGATATACACGCGTGTTTCGAAAACCTCACTCTCTCTCTCGCTCGTTCTCTCTCTCTCTCTCTCTCTCTCTCTCTCTCTCTCTCTCTCCCTCTCGGAATCGCACCCCGCGTTTGCGCCGGATTCGATGTCCTGGAAGAAAATGTACCTTCGGGGCATGAAATTGTTACCCCTATCGCGAAACCAATGATATCCATCCAAGAATCCTCCGCTACGCCACGGGGTATCTTGGTCAGTGGTGCATGAAACAGTTATAAGCATCAACAATGTAAGCCAATCAGGGAGGATAGGTTCACCGTTATATACGAAGGGTATAGTCGGGTTACTCGTACAGTACACTCGTGGGGGGTGACACACACGCGTCCTCCCCCAACAGAGGGGGAATACACCCGGTAATCGTTTGGAATTGCGTTAAATTTAAATTTTTTTTTTCAGTCGAACCGCTTATTCCTCGATCCTTTTGTATTCGTCTCAATATATCTCTACAATACATACATATTTACTATTTATCCTCGTGATGCCGTGCTCGTTGACGTATATCGTTCGGTCCGGGACCAATTCCTCTTGACGGATTCTTGTCGCCGTCGTCGGAATTGTCGTCAAATCCTCGGAGAACATGTGACAGCATCCCTTGGTCGTCTTCCTTCTTTCGATGCCTTATAGTTGCAGCGAATGCACACTCGAGCTATTATAAATTCGCGAGTCCGTAACAAAAAACTATTTCGTAAAATCGTATATTTATATTTATAAGATGACATTTTTTTGAATTACAAAACCGTAAACTCGAAACTTTAAACTTCAAAATGCTTTATTATTCATTGTTCTACAACTATTTTTCACTGAGTTACAGCTCAGAGTTGATTTTCAGAGTCACTAAACATTTTTGATACTTTTTTTGATCCCTTAATTTCGTTGGGTCGTATATATACATATAAATTATGAATATTTTTATTTTGTACATATTGGGTCATCTTGTAACTAATGCGGTTGTTTCAATTGCATTTTTCCCCACGAAAAAGTGCATTTTGAAAGAGGGGGCTTGAAAGTTATCAGAAAAATGAAAGAGTATTGTAGAAAATAGAGGAGAGTATATTTTAGATTAAAAAAGAATTTTGTTTATCTTAATTCTGAGAAATAAAAGTATTAAAAAACCGCATTTTTCAAGGGATGACCCAAGTCACATTATATGTATATATTTAATTTTTATTGAATTCATCTATATTATCAATAATGGAATTAAATTATATATATATATCTTTTATACATATGTACATATTTTTGTATATATATGCGATTTCAATTCAATAAAAAAATTGTATCTTGTCCAAACAAAATCGACCTCCTCTAAATAAATAAATCTATCAATTAAAACACTTATCAATACAGAAATAAAATTATATATCAATATTTTATATACATTACTAATCAAATTTCACAAAAATTATTATTCAATTTTCATAATTCAAATTAAATACGTGCAAGTATAGCGAACGACTTTTGTTCGTGATCATCAACCTCAATATTAATACAACCATACGAGCATACCCATAAGAACGAATGACTCGTGCAAAAACAATTCCTCCCCCAAAAAATGTATTCATCGCTTCGTCGAGGCCCAGAAAAAAACTCAGCGGCAACAAAATGCACTGATGATTTTTTTCTCGATGGATACATACAGCGAAAAGAAAATAATTCTACCAACTCGTGTAATCTGATTTTCAGGCGTGTTTTTCTTTTGGGTCACGCCGATTTCTTTATCAGTCAGAGTCGTACCAATATGTATATATATAGGTAACAGAAATGAAAGAAGAAAAAGGTATAAGATTCATCCCTTTCGGAATTGCATGCCCGCGTACAAAGCCTCGTTGCCGGTTGCCCGTGGGGCTTCTATATTTTCGAGAGGGATGAATAATTCTATAACGGTTGTAATAGCTACTCGCGTACGGAGAGAAAACAAGATAGTGATAGACGGACGGACGGATCGCTGAGTAAGAAGGAGGCGTAATTTCAATACGATTTACGCGCAAACTTTGTACCTTAAGCCTTTTTGTTTTTCTATATATATATATATATATATATATATATATAAACCGATATGTGTCCAATAGTATTTTACCTCTATGACATACGGCACATAATACCCGAGGCTATACATGCGTATGTACATTCACATATATATATATATATACATGAAGAGCGAGGATGTGGGTACAAAGCCAGCGAAACAGACACCGCCGACTAAAAGGCTTACCGGGTAATTTGCAACGGCTTAAAGCCGCGGCCAATCTGATCCTTCAACCCCCTCGTATCCATGTGTGCGTGTCTCGCGCTTCTTCTTTTCGTCCACCGCGTCTTCCACTTTTTCTTACGCTTCTTCCTTCTCTTCATTTTTGCTCTCTCTCCCTCTCTCTCTCTCTCTCTCTCTCTCTCTCTCTCTCTCTCTTTCTCTCTCTTGCTCTTCATCTGGATCCACGCACACGGCCGTAAGGTATAGACATACGTATACAGGTATGAAATCTTATATCGTATCACAAGTTAGCATGGTCTTTTTACACTCAACGTCGAAAAACGAGGGATGGCCGCGAAAACGATAAAAATTGAGTAAAAAAAAGTATAATACTTCCTTCAATGAACGCTGCACGGTTTTCTCTTCCTCTTTAACACAAATTTCACGTGCTATATATACGTATATATTGTGTGTGTGTGTGTGTGAGAGAGAGAGAGAGAGAGAGAGAGAGAGAGAGAGAGAGATGTATAATATCGTCAGCCTTCTCTTAGTCCCAACGGGGCGAACACGAGACCTCGGGTTTCACGGGCTGTCGCCCAGAATTTGGACCGCAAATTTTTCTCTTTCGAACGATGCCTAATTGACCGTACGATCGCTCTCTCTCCGCTGCTCCTATCCCCCCTCTCTCTCTCTCTCCTCTCTCTCTCTCCTTCCCTCTCTCCCGCTCTCCAAATCCTTGTACACCGAGGAAACTATCAAAGATTTTCGCATGGCAAAGTTTTTTCATCCCTTTTCGTACCCACCTTTTGTTTCGCTTATTTCATTTTTCCTCATGCGTTTTTTCTCATGTGTAATTTTTTGTCTTTTCTATTCCGTTCATTTTTTTCTTTTCTCAATTTTCTCCTTGGCTTTTCTTTTTTTCTTAATTTTCTTGACTGTCTCAATTTTCTTTTCTTTTTATTTCTTTTTTCATTTTCTTCTTGTATTTTCTTAATTTTTTCCTTTCTTCATTTTTTTTCTATTCTTTTTGTTTTCTTAATTATTTTTTCGCACCCCAGACGAAATTCTAGTCCGTACGAGTTTTCACATACATTCGTGTCTAAATTTATCCTCAAGTGACACGACGCGTCGAGATTTTCTCCGCCTTTTTTTTCTGTCACGCAATCACGCCAAAATACTTCGGAGAAACGCAAAATAAGCTCAATTCCGTATTAATTGAGGTTAATTTTGAGTGGCGTTCACGGCCGGAGTTTAGTTTCACTCGAGGCGATTTTCAAGCCCGTATCTCGAACGGTCAGAGACGACGCACTTCCGGCTTATGCACGATTGTCGCGAAAGTGGCATATTGTAAGGAGCTGAAATTGAATTCGTCCTAAAGTACCGAGGAGCTCGACGAGCGCCAGCTCTGCTACGCGGTAGCACGAATCGCCTTCGAGGACCCTCGAACTCGGTGCGAGCAGGCCGTGGAGCCTCTCGAGAGCACGAGATCTCCTCGCGGCGCGTGCCGATGCGCGCAATGTGCCAAAACTGACGCGTCTCTCGTTCTCCTCTACTGCACATCGAGACTCATATATAATTTGTCAAATAATTTTATCCAATAATTACACCCAAATCTTCTTTTTTCTTCGACAAAATGACGGAAAAATGACGACCAGACGAGAGAAAATAAAACAAAAACTACTTCGATCGAAAATTTCTTACATTTTTCGATTTATCAAATTTAATATATCGAGTTTAATTTGAAATATGCAATGCTCGTGGGAAAATTCTGAAATACGGAATACAAAAAGAAGCGTTAAAACGTCGTTAATATTCGAAAAGTAATAATAATTACCTCCGATACTTTTTTTATCGAATTTCCCAAATTTTTCAGTTTTTTTTCCCCATCTAATAGTTGCTTTCGGATTACTACGATAAAAAAAGCAAATAATTCGCCTAGAATTTAACTAGATTTATAAGCTGACAGTTAACGAAAAATACTTCGCTGGATTTCGATAATGTCTGAATTATTATCGTATATTCAAGAGTTACTTCTAATGTTCGTATTTTTAGTAAATATTCGATTACTTTTTCATTGTTAAGCCGCCCTTAGTGAATTATGAAACTGCCCTTTCTTTTTTCTTATATTCTCTTACATTCTCTTCGTTATTTTCATAATTCCAATTCCGTTGACTTCAGTTTTTCTTCTTTTCTATTTACTACATATGTCAGAATAATGTTTTATAACTCCCTCTGAAATGGATCGTAATTTCTTATTCAAACAAAACGCAACAAAATCGTAAAGTCTTGAAAATATCAACAAAACTTTTTATTTAATTTTTACCCTTCATGTGGATATATTTATTTGATTTTTATCCTTCATGTGAATTTGTATTTGGTTATTATCCTTGATGAGGATTTATTTATTAGATTTTCATCCTTGAAAAATCCTTCTTATTTTTTCCTTCATGAGGATATATTTATTTGATTTTCATACTTGATGAGGATTTATTTATTTGATTTTTATACTTGATGAGGATTTATTTATTTGATTTTTATCCTTGATGAGGATTTATTTATTTGATTGTCATCCTTGAAAAATCCTTTTTATTTGATTTTTATCCTTGAACTTTTATCCTTGCTGAGCTAAAATCCGATTTTTTTGCCCGTCCTTTTTTTTATTCGCCTCGAACCACTCGAGAAAAAAAATGACTGGATTCCCTCATTGCTCCGTTAACAACAACTCGAAATTTCTTTCCTAAATAAACAAACGAAAAAATCATTTTAATATTTTCGAAGTATAAACGATAGTTTTTATTTAATTCTTAATGACCGAAAATCCGATTACTTTTGTTCGTCCTTATTCATTCTCCTTGAACCACTCGGGAAGAAACGATTAGATTCCGGTTAGGTGCAGTATAAGACGTGTAGGAAAAGTATGTGAGTGTATACGTATTGATCGAAGCCTATAAATATATAAATGCATATATCCACACCAGTGCCAGAAGCCATCGTCGCAATGTCGAGATGTCTAGGCCCTTTGAGCTTCTGTGTATGTTTGCGTCAGTAAACTCTTAACGCCCGGTGCTTCTCCCACCGTACAAGCTATTGTTGGCTTTCTACAAGAGAGATCCCTTTTGGCGCCCTCTCGATACACACACACACACACACACACACACACGGACGGACGTAGACCCAAGCTCGCCGAGAAAAGGGAGTCTGATTACGCATTAATGATTAAACGCAGGCGCGACTTTCATCGTCCTCGTAAACGCGTACATTTAAATTGAAAGTGGGATGCCGAGGATTCGATGAATATGAAAACTAAAGCAGGAAATGCCAGCTGGAAATTGGGCGCCTCTTCAAAAGAGCCGAAGAAACAATAATCATAATTACAATATCGCGGCAATGCACACGGATCCTTATCTTCGAGGGTGCTTTTTGTATTTTCCTGAAAAAGAAGGAAAAGGAGGGAAGCAGAGAGGAAGGTGCGAGTGGGGAGGGGGGTGGGGCTAAGGGTGTAAGAGGGTAGGATCGGTGAGTGCAACGAGTACTTCCGGAACGTCTGCGCCAAATGTCTCGGGGCCACCTTTCTCGCGTTCCCTCTAATGGGCACGAAAAATTTTGCTTGTCATTATTTCTTTTTGCAATTGCGCGAGGGTTCCCCCTTTTGAACTCCTGCGCGCGTCTCCATCGAGGCGCATCCTGAACATCTTTTTTTTTTTCGGAAATATTAATTTCGACCGCGCCTCGAACTCAACGAAAACACGAGAATAGTTCATTTCTGATGTCTTCCGGATACGAGAACATTGCTCATGTGTATTCGACGTTCGACAACTACACCGGGAACGAAGGTATCGCTAATTTAACTAATTATCCCCTCGTTTATGCCGCTTCGCTTGACTCTTCGTCCTCCGCCCCCGCATTGTAGAATAGCCCGTCATTCTTTATTTCTACGAGGCTTCGAGCGGCTGCTGCGGCGCGAGGACTCGCCTTCCGTTTGCCAAGAACCGCGTACTGCCAATTTTCCGGACCATCTTATGAACGCGAAGCAAAAAATTTCCACGAGAGTAACGAAACATCGCCGGATTAAGTGGACCCGAAAGAGAATGAGGCATAGAGGAAGAAAGAGAGAAAAAGGACTGACCAGAAGACCGTACTGTCATTTTGGGGCAAGGATTTAATTCCTCTCGGCTGTTCCTTCCCACGATGTACCCAAAATGTATTAACGAGACCTACACGTACATACACATATATATATATATATAAGTATAACGTTTCAACATAATTAACGGCGGTCTAAAACACGAGCCCGTCCATCCTTGCGTACAGTCAATGATGTGGATGCAGTCTGTTGCACAGACTGCACACCGTAATGTGGACAAACACTCGAGGATATTCCTCGTCTATTATTGGTCGGGCATCCCGAAAAATATGTTTGTCCCTCGTCGGCGAGGTCTTCTTCAGGAACGTGTATACACATTGTGCTCCGACTTTAAAGTACCATGAGGACTTTTTCAAATTTTTAACAGTGGTAGAAAGAAATTCCTCGAAGATGCCATATATATATATTCGTAGTGGGGCAAACAAGTATTTGTATTATGGTTATTCTGAAATAATTCTCAGAGAAAAGGAATATTTTTGCCGATTCTTTTATTTGATAGCTTATTTTAAATATCGATACTGCACATTGACGTTAATCAAAGTAATGAGTGTACGTTAGTTTATGGAAATTGTCAGAAAATTCATAGAAATGGAAGCAAGCTTACTATATTTTTTATTTACTGTACACACACACACACACACACACACATTACATACATTATATAAATTAATAAACGTTTATATACCCATACATACATTAGTGATTACAAAAGTATTTGCTTGTTCTTTTATTCCTTTTTTAATGCATTTTCTGAGGATTTTCATTTACTAATATGCATTGTTTTTATTTACATCAATGTGCAGTATCGATATTTTTAATTTATTTAACATTTATTAAAAATATTCAATTCTAAGCTTCGTGGGTATTTTTATTCAGTAAGATACATTTTTTTTCTTTACATCGATAAGCAATATCGGTATTTTTATTTCATTTAAAATTGATTGAAAATATAACATTTTATATTTCACGTGGATTTTTATTCTTTAATATACATTGTTTTTATTAACTTCGATATTTGAAATAAGCTATCGGATAAAATGAGCAGAAAAAATATTATTTTTATATATGTACCGTAGAACCTCCTTGTGAACATTTTCCTGTATTATTTGTCCGGTGGAGTAACATTTTTAGTAAGGATTTTTGTCTTTAATTTTAATTTTTTATTTAACTTTTTCCGTCCTTAATTTTACATGCATATAATTTACGGAGAGAAAAAAATCTTCCTTTTCAAATCGTAAACGAAAAATCACGAGTTTCCCGTACTGGACAAATATTACAGTAAAATTTTCAAAATGATATTCCACGAGACACAGCTAGGTCACGGGGAGTGTGTTTAAATTGTGTTTATCGCTGTACAATGACTCGAGCCAGAGCGAGAGAGGATTTGTTTCATCCAGGGTAAAAAAAAGGGGGGGGGGGGCGCTGTATCAGTTTTCTCGTCCCTCGCCGGGGTTCCGAAGTGTGGAGCACTTAAAACAAAATATGAAAAAAAGAAACGCGAAACGAAGTCTTCAAACAGATCGAAATTCGGAGATCCGAAAGACGAGTGACGCGTCAGACGATACGTTTTGTGCGAAGGCAACGCATGAAGAGGGCTCGCTATTAAGGCAAACATTTGTCCTTAAAAGTCGAGCGATATATATATATATATATATATATAATCTTTTCTTTGTCATGTTAACTCAGTTTCCCTTTCGTTTTTCTCGTGTCGCCACACGAATTTTCTCCCCTGCATGTAAACTTGGCCTCGAGACTCGAGAAGATTCGCCCTACGAGTCGAAGAAAATAAGAAAAAATAAAGGGAGGCGAAAATACGAGCGAGGACTCTGGGCAAATCCCGTTTAGTTTATTCTCGTCGAGCCCTTTGCGCGGAGAGACCCGCGATGGTGCAGGCGCCATATTGCTCGATGTGACGTTTGTGGCGCTGTGTGTAACGCTTCTTTCAGAGAACACACACATATATATTTATAGATATATATATATATATGTAAAAACGAAAGAAAAAAAACAAGGAGCCTTTTTCGATCGTTGCACGGGATAAAATGTTGCAAATCATGGACTACCTGTCTCTCGAGCTGCTTGGCGAGCTAACACACACGTGCACGAGAAAACTTCATCCTTTTCTCTTTATCTCTCTCTCTCTCTCTTTCGTTTATATCCTTCCCTTAAATGCACTCGTATTTCGGAGACCTCGTTCTTTCCATTTGTCTATATATGAATATGAACGTAGTCGTACACACATATGTGGATGCGGATGTGTTTCAGTTCAGAATGCACTTACGCGGGATGCATCGCAAAGTGCCGCAGCAGACGCATATCTGTCTGTGATGGTGCCTTTTTGTCTTAAGGCGCGCGTTGTGTCTCCTAATGCATCTTTCTACACTCTAGACACGCGTACACAATTATATATATATTGAATACCAATATCACTGGAACAGTAGCCACGCGTATATCGCCCTTTTACATCTGCACTCCAAGAGATGATCTCTAGCAATATTTTTTGCCGTATATAATATTATCTATACATATAAAAAAGTTACCCGACTGACTGGCATATAGACAGCGCGCATTCTATCTTCAGTGCCTGAACCACTGAAGATAGAAACATGAAATTTGAAAGATATGTTCTTTAAAAAGTGTAGAGGTGCACTGAGAAAGGATTTTTCCAAAATCAGCTCCTAAGAGTGTGAAATGGGGTGCAAAAGTATGGATAATTTTATTCCTTGCGTGTATCGACTTAAAACTTGGTTTAAATATTCTTCAAAATAAATAATAAAACGCATATTTTAGGATTTTACAAAACAACCCCTGATTAAGGGTGCAACGGGCTGTTGAAGTTTGTGTAGGAATATCGAATTCTCTGGTTTTATCTTAATGAAATTAGGAAGATGTGTTCATCAAAGGGCGTAGAGGAGCATTGAGAACGGATTTTTCGAAAATCAACCCCTGAAAAGATCAAATGGCATGTCAAAGTTTGTATGGATAATTGTATTGCTCGCGTGTATCGACTTGAAACTTGGTATAAATCTTCTTAAAAACAAATAATAAAACGCATATTTTATGATTTTTAAAAACAACCCCTAATGAGGGGTGCAACTGGTAATGAAGTTTCTATGGGACAAATGCCACGCGGGCGAAGCTGCGGACGGAAGATAGCTAATTATATAAACTAGGAA
Source organism: Ophion ventricosus (assembly GCA_963932345.1). Classification (NCBI taxonomy): domain Eukaryota; kingdom Metazoa; phylum Arthropoda; class Insecta; order Hymenoptera; family Ichneumonidae; genus Ophion; species Ophion ventricosus. The sequence continues at coordinate 17,267,181 of OZ010721.1, read as the reverse complement.
CATCTTTACTGTATCTCCAAAATTAACAAAACCTGATCAATCATAATAATTGATAGTACGAAAGAGAGCCATTCCAAACAAAAAAAAAATACAATTTTATTCCACTCAATTTTCAACGTGTGATCAATTAATAATCGAGCGTAGTAAAACGGCCTTCTAAAATAGAAAAAAAAAAGAGTTTTCTTTTCCTCAAATCTCAATGCTCCAAAAATAATTCTAGTGTGCTTAATCCCGTATTTTTCACAAAAAAAAACATCGCTGTACTCGATCATTGCGAATAAATACGACAATGGAAAGCGCGCAATTATTTCATTCGTACAAATGTTACCGAAGTCGCTTTGGAATCTATATGACGCGCGCTTCTTATAAGAGCCGAGCTCGAGTAAAAAAAATGAGCATCGCCGATGGGACCGTGCATACATCGGCGTATACATCGCCGGAAAAAAAATAGCTCGTCTCAAGAGGGGAGTCCCCCGTATCGTTTTAACGTCTCGGTATTAGCGTCCATTAAAATTCTCCAAGGATCGTCGGAACGAGAGGACTCTGAGGACTGTTATTTTTTTTTATCTACCCGCCTCCTATTCTCCTTGTAACTCGACCGACGTCTCGAACAATCGAAACGAACAGTGCGAAAAAGAAGGAAGGAGAAGGCAGAAGGAGGAACGAGCAACGATGAACGTGAAATTGTATTCGTCATAGAATTTCCGAATTGTCGCGTGCATTTGTATATATATATATATATATATATACGCGAAAACGTGGTTTAAGGGTAGTCGAAAGTTCAAATGATCGTTCGAGGGGTGAGTTTAACGGGGGTTGAAGATGAAATCTCGATGCGATCTTGTTCACATGCCGCGTGTGTTTCGTGCCGCAATGCGAAAGCAAAAACCAAGTTATATATATATATATATATGTATATTCAACGTTCGGTATTCTTGGACTCGCGCGCGATGTCTCCGGTTACCTTTTGTCGTTTTCAGTCGACGTCGTCCTCATTGCTACGGCTCACAAAATGTGTATATATATATATATAATGTAGGTTCCACGCTCATTGTGACTATGAGGGTATTTAGCGATGTAGATATTATATCGCGAAACACGTATAAGCAACGATGGCTGCTGGTTAGTACGAGAGTAACCCCGAGTTCTCCAGAAATATCCATGGGGGCTTACTGGGTGTCACGTTATACATGACCCTGCCACCAGATTCTGTTAAAATGATATCCTCGCGAGCATTCACCATTTTAATATTGTATATATATATATGAACGACCCTGGTGAATATGCGGTCGGGGTCGACGCCGGGGGCAGGGTATGGAGGGGCATGTTGAGCAAGTCTAGAATTATCGCCCTGTAATTCCTTAACAGTCTGCCGTATAAAAATGAAACCTACTTTGGTCAATAGGAAATTTATCTGGGAAAAAAATGTCTGTAGACGAATTTTCTGTTATCCTTATTGTTTCACAGATAATCGCTCTCAAATGACTGAGGCCATACTTGCTCAACCTGCCCCGATAGTGGGATAATTTGAGCATGAGTATGAGGTAAGTTGGGCGAAGTAAGAGATGCGTCAAAAATCAGACGTATGCAACATGATTTGGTACAATGCAGTTATAAACCAACAGTTGCTTGTTAATTAGTTAGGTTTTGAAACATTAACATTAATTACAATGAACTTTGAAATATTTTTTCTCATACAACGGTAGAAGAAAATCTTTCAATCGCGTTTTTTTTTACTTTTGGATGCAACAATAATGAAACGTTCCGTGTTACCGTCTCGTGCGCCGCATGGCAACAGGCTATGGCGTGATGAGTTCCTCTCCCCCATACCTCTCTTTCCGCCATTTGATGCACCCGCGTGCGATGCTTAGTTTTCCAGATATTTCGATTGCCCAACTTACCCGACTGCTCAACATGCCCCATTAAGAAGCGTGTGCATGGCCGATACTCGGAGCGGTGACCGCTGAGCCGTGCATACCGGCTGGCGTATAAACCAGTCAGCAGAAGTCCAATACTTCTCATACCCTGGTGTAAATACTTGAGGAAAATGTCTGAGAGTTATAGGAAATGGTGCAATTGGAAAGGGCAATACGTAGAAAATCCGCAAGGATATACGTTGGTACTCAGGAAATGAAAAATATTATATATACTTATGCGAGCATGGGAAAAAAGGACAATGATCCGAGATCATTCAAACTACCTGTATTTTTTCACCGTAGGATCCCGGCAACGAATTGCGAGAACAAACTTTTTAATCCAATCTGTTACATGACGATAGTTCGGAACGAATTTCACAGCCTCCAATTAATTTATCTAAGGGTGGCGGAATAAGAGAAAATATAGACGACGTGCCAAGTATCTCTGACTGTAAAAAAAAAATTGTGATTGCGATTTTAAGATGATAAAAAAAAATGACACTCTGCTTCGCGCGATCAGATTCATATATACATGAGTGTGTTTGGGTTCGTAAGTGTTTGCGTTGCTCGAAGAACGATTATTGTGATGAGAATAACGGCTGTTGTGGCGTTTCTCAAATATAACGTGCTCAAAAAGTTCGTGCATTCCCATACGGGAAGAGATTCAGCTCCCTGTCATTGAAAGTAACGAGATATACGCGCGACTCCTCTTTCGATATTTCGATGTATTAATTTGATGAGTTGAGGAAGAGAGGAAGACAGAGAGAGAGAGAGAGAGTGGTCGCGAAAATTCTTCCTTTCTTATTCGTGCTTTACGAAAGCGTCGCGTCATCGCGTGTAAATACGCGTTGAATCGAGCTCTTATTCGCATATATATATATATATATATATATATATATATATATATATATATATATATATATAGATGACGAGAGATCGCGCGCGTCGAAAGAGCTCCTGCCGTACACGCAGATCATTGGGTTTGCTCGTCGGGTGCGGATTATTCGACCAAGAGAGGATGCGCACATATATTCCCTCTCGCGAACGCACTCCCTTGCACCTGATACTTTCACGCCCGCCTCCCGATGAATTCTCCGACATTACGCACTTTTTTTTTTAATTTACTTTTTTAAAATTTTTTTTGCCTCTCTGTATACGCGCGCGAGTTCTTTTACGGTCGTTTCTCTCCCGCTCTCACTATACTCCCGATTCAATTCTTTATTTCCCCCTGCCACGCTTTTAATCGAGGCACTCTCGAGACTACCGGCAGCTTGACACAGGAACACCTGTGTAGGAAAGTGCTCGCTGCAGCGAAAGCAAAATGTGTAACGCACGTACAGGGTGGCCGAAAAAGTAACGTCCAAAAGAAAAATCGAGACGATCATTTTTAATTTTTGAGTAAAAAGTATTTTTAAAATTTTTCTCTATTGTGTTATGTTACTTTCCTTGCGATTTTTCTCACTTGTATTATCGTTATGGAGTAGACTATTAAGCAATAAATAAATTACCATTTAAACACTAACGTAAATGCCTTAGGTTTTGATCAGACGTTGAAAAAAAATACGTTTGGGGATCAGTCAGTAAAGTTTAGTTGACAAAAAAAGCTTGTACTAAATTATAAAACTAAATCTACATTACTAAATTATAAATAAAACTAGTCTAAATGACTCTAAAGTTTTTAATTACGAATAAAACTAGTCCAAATGACTCGCAATTGCTTTTGAAAACTTCTAAGAGGAGTACATGCACAAAAGAGAAAGGAAAATAAAAACCAATGTTACAGGAAAACTCACAAAAAAATGATCAATGAAAAAAAAAGTGTGGTAACAATATTTACAAAATTGATTTTCCCGTGTTCATTTCCTGGAAGCTATGTTGGACGAATTGGAACAAGGAAATATTTGACGAGCCCTAAATGGATCCGCTTTATGCTGGATAACCTGTATACATATATATATATATATATATATATATATCAAAGTATGAGTGCGCGTTCATTTCGGTTGCTCGAGATTCGTCACGGATTCCGAGCAAATTCCGAAAAATAATTATAATATCGTGAATATAATAACAATGATACGAGAAACTCGATTAATTTCCTAGTGTCTGGAGAAGGGGGGGGGGGGGAGAGTTCCGCCACCATCTTTGCTCCCCGTGTAATTATAATAAGCCGAATCGTTTTAGGTATTTTTTTCAAAAGCAATTATACCCGAGACGTACACACATATAAAGTTGTGGAGCATGAATTAAATTATATTTCCGTCTTTTTTCGGCTCTATATAAGCTTGTACCTTTTTTTTCTCCCCCTACGACTCTACCTCTTCTTCACGACCCATAGCCACTCGTCGGACGATAATTCACGATTATTCTCGCGGCACAATGGAATCGTGTTTCTTGAGCTGTGCGCGCATCGAGGTAACGCGCGTGCGGGGGGTTATATATACCCTCGTGAAATAATTTGGCGAGAGACAAAGGTAGAATTCGAGCGCAATGGTGGTACGTATGGTGAACGCGGCGCGGGACAATTAGTAGGCGTCGAGTGTCGTGTGTCCTTTTATTTTAGATCGGCCATTACCTCGGCACGCGGGTTCGATTTCCAAGATTACCTGAAATCATAATAGTAATATTCACCTATAATAATAACGGTACTCGCAGTACAGGGATTATTATTATCTTTATTATTTTTTTGTTGCTATCGGAAAGTAGGTTAATAATTATACTTATTAATTGATAATCACACTAATAATTAATAATAATGATGATGATTCATAATAATGTTACTAAAAGTAGCTGTATTACGATTATTTTTTTGTTTTTTTTTTTCAATTATTGTCATGCTATCATTTTTTATTTGTGGACGCAACCAAAGTTAGGTTAGATTAGCGATGTGCGGGTAGGGAGTGATAGGAGAGGGTTCAATTGGGAAGGGAAATACGTAAAAAAAAAACCGCAAGAATTTACATTGGAATGCAAGAAAATAAATTTAAAAACTACTAATAATTCTTCAATTAATATTCAATATTATTCGATATATTATTCAAAAGAAAATACCATCGATAGCAATAATTATACCAATCAAAATTATTGTTTAATAATAATAGTACTCTTGAAGATAGTGAATTTTAATTATATATATGAGGGGCATTCCACGCCAAATCAACCACTTTCAGACCCGACCCCTTTCCATTTGGCTGAAACTTTAATATGTTATTGTTTTCATTTTAAAACGCTTGTGTGATTAAAAATTTTTTTTTTACATAATCACAAATACGTAGTGCATTTTTGGAAAAAATTAAGAATCAAAATTTTTCAATTTAGAAAAGAAAATGGAAAGAATAATCTTACCCCGATGGGTCTAGCGGCAAAAAGTGCTAAATTTATTATGTTTTTTTACAAAAATCAAATTTTTTACAAAATCAAATATCAACAGTGGCGTTCTTCGAAAAAAATCGCATTTTTTACGAAAAACTAAAAAAATCATATTGAAGATGACTTTGAATATTTTTCAAATATTTCTTTCATAAAGAACATTTCAAAACGAAGAATTAAAAAAAAAATATCGTAATCGGTCCATTTCTCAGAAAGTTATGAGCATTTATAAAAAAAAAAACAGGCCATTTTTCAAAAATTCACTACGTATTTGTGATTGTGTCAAAAAATTAGAAAAAAATCACTCCAACGTTTTAAGGCCAAGTGTCACACCGACCGAGCGGCCATGAGTGCGAGAGAGATAGCTGATTTGCAGATTCCCAATGATTTCTGAAACGGTTGATTTTTGGGAAAAAAGAAAAGAAACACGTTCCGCTCTGTTGAACGACGAACAACCGCTTTCTCTTCTTTTGCCCGAAATATGATCCGTCTAGGAGAAAACTTGGCAGTAGGATTTTTACCGACTGGACGTGTGACACATGGCCTTAAGATGAGAACAATAACATATTAAAGTTTCAGCCAAATCGAAAGAGGTCGGGCCGGAAAGTGGTCGATTTGGCGTGGAATTCCCCATATATATAAAATTCACCATCGTCAAGAGTACTATTATTATTGAATAATAATTTTGATCGGTATGGTTACTGCTATCAATGGTATTTTCTTTAGAATAATATATCGAATTATATTGAATATTAATTAAAGAATTATTCGTTTTTTTAATTACTTTCTTGTGTTCCAACGTATATCCTTACGGGTTTATATATATATATATATATTTATATATTTACAAAAACAATTATAAATATTTTCGAGCGACGTGGGTGTTGGCAAATGGATTTATGTAAACTATACAGAGCGAGCCTACAGTCAATTTCGTCTCGTGGAAAATGAAAATAGAACGACGGCGAGCCTGTTATATCTACTCGACGCACCAGTATATAGAGTCGAGACGAGTCCCAGCCGTTCACGCGATGAAAGAGTCGGCGGGAAAGAGTGTGAAGAAAGGCTCGGAAGAAAAAAGAAGAATTGGAAAAAAAAGAAGTCGAAGAAGTGAGAAATGTGTCTCGTCGGAGCAAACCTAAACGGAGAGGTGAAGAACAGTTGCGACGAGTTTAACGAGAGGAAACCGTTTGGAGATACGGACGAACGATGATTCGACAACGACAAGCGATTAGCAACGAAAACAGACACGCTTATAGAACGGAACGGGAAAAAGGAAAGCACCAGGACGAGAAACGTTCTCCGATAAGCGCGACGTCGACGACGACGGCGGCGTTCCTGCCGGTTCGCCATCGATCCAACTGCTCGCGGCCTCTCTCTCTCTCTCTCTCTCTCTCTCTCTCTCTCTCTCTGGTCCATTACCGATCCGCAAAACTCCCGTGGGAAGGAGGCGCGCCGCGGCTTTTTTTTTCTATTTGGAATTTGCGAGTTTGCGCGCTCTGTCATTCTCTCTGTTACTTGCAAAGTATTTGCCCAACAACGACCGAAGCTTTTAACGAAATGTATACGTGGCACGAAGTATACGAAGCGGTCTCGAATACTTGCTGGACAAAGAGGCTTTTCGCCTCGATGAAGCGATCGCGTCTTTTTTTTTTATTTACGGAAAATAGTCCTGTTTTTTTTCTACTTTTAATCGTCCTTTACCGCCTGAAGAATATGCAAATGGTCTGAACATCGAAAAATTGTCATTTTGACAATGTAAATAATGTGACGAAAAACTCTCGAGGTTTTTTTTCTCGAAAATATGTCTTCTAAATTGGCTTGCGGTTATAGCTTGAACAAGTTTTATCTGATTTAGTTCGAATCTTTGTGTTATCTCGTAGACTGAATTTTACACAGAAATATCTAGAGATTTGCAGATTTGTGGAATACTCCTCTTGTTGGAAAGAATCGTTTTCGATTTTTTTTTTTGGACGTGAAACGTTTTTTTTGTTGCAATTTCTCGCGATTTTTATTAAGAACAATTTGTTATAAATCCCTTCGAGTGTTTTTCTGACTATTATGCAGATACCAAAAGTTTCCGGCTCTTTGCGCAAGGTCAGAATTTGTGGCACTTGTGCTGTGAGTTCCGGAGCACTTTGTGCAAAAAGTACTTTTACTTATGAGACTCCAGCGCCACCACCTTGCAAGGAAAATAAATTTGCAAAATCATTTCAAACACTTTATGATGTGGACCACTCCCCTGAATAGATGTTTATTTCCTTTTATTTTTGGGCACAAAATATTCTCAAAATTATTCCTTAATGTAGTAAACCCGATAGAAAAGACCAGTAGACGAATTTAGGACCCAAACTTTTTATTTGATAACGGTCATTCAAGATAATCGTAAACAAACGCAAACATTCAAGCTAAGTCCCAAAATACCCAAAAAGGCCCTGAGATATATTTAGAAAAAGTAAAAAAAAATAGTCGAAATTTAGAATACAATTTAGAAACTGAGAAAATATCTTGGAAAATTAGAAAATAATTTATAAGTTCAGAAATAATTCAGAACTTTAGACAAAAACTAGCAATTTAGAAAATAATTTAGCAATTAAGAAAATAATTTGGCAATTTAGAAATTTTGAAAGTAATTTTTAAATTTAGGAAATAATTTTTTAATTTCCAAATTTAGGAAATAATTTTTTAATTTCCAAATTTAGGAAATAATTTTTTAATTTCCAAATTTAGGAAATAATTTTTTAATTTCCAAATTTAGAAATTTAAAAGATAATGAAAAAGATTTAGAAAAAAAAAAAATTCTGCGAGATTTTTTTAATGCTCAAGTGCAATTTCGTCTCGTTCCAGGATGCAGCAACAATCCGGTCCCGGCAACGGTGTGCCCCGTCGGGCGTTGAGTCCCGGTGCGGGTGGCAGCGACTCCGAGGACTCGGACATATCGTTGGGCGGCACGTCGCCGCCATCGCCGAGTTCGTCACCGCCGCCGACGCATCATCCAACCTCGTCGATGCAGTTGGGAAGCCTCGGTCCACTTGGGCCCCCGCCGACGTTGAATTTTCGTTTCGATCCGAGCCAGTCGCAATTTCGTTTCGGCCACGCGACGGCGTTCAAGTTTCCACCGGCCGGCTTCCGTTTCGGACCTCACAGTCCCCAGCAGCACAATCATCCGAGCATCACTGGTGGTGGAATGTTCAGGCTTACCGAGACCAGTCCCTTTCAGGCTGTCGGGCCCAGAGGCGATCTCGGCTCAAGGTTGGTCATCATCCATTTTTGTACACTTCACGTATGAGGCGAAAATTATAGTTATAGTCAATGCGGCGATTGCCCGAGCGGCGTTGGCCTGGGCCAAAACTCGGATCGATGACCACGTAGTAGTCTGTCATTGAGGTGAATTTTGACAATTTTTTATGTATACCCAATCGATAGAATGAAAATTCCATTTAGTGGCGTTTATTCAACATATCTTCGAGTATCTTTCCAATTTTTTTCAAAAGGTTTTGCAACAAAATGGTGGCGCCGTAGCTGGCAGGAGCAAATCACCTTTGCCTGATAGTATCCTCTGACCGGCAAGAGTTCCTCTTCAATTTTTAACCTGCAACGAAAATTCAAAATAACTTGAGTTTCAGATAAGATTTGCCTTCGAAGTCCGTAGGGAAATCCAAAAATATCGTTTTTTAAATTAATACTTGATTATTTGAAGAAATAATTGTAATAGGCAAAAGAATAATTTCCGGACGTTTGGGTATGACGACTTTTAATAACAAATAATTGATGTAGAATTCCGAGTTGAGTATTTAATTCTATTTTGGATATATGAAATATTCTATGCATTTAGTAGGCGGGCTGTGATTACTTGAACCAACACGCATGCAGGGTATAAAAAATAATGAAATAACGCGTGAAAAAAAAAACGTGATTGCAAGATTTTCTTTTACGATTGTATGAGAAAAAATATTTCAAAGTTCATTGCAATTAATGTTAATGTTTCAAAACCTAACTAATTAACAAACAACTGCTGGTTTATTATTGCATTTTACCAAATCATGTTGTATACGTCTGATTTTTTGATGCAACTCTTACTTTAGCCAACTTACCTCATACGCATGCTCAACTTACCCCACTATCGGGGCAGTTTGAGCAAATATGGCCTTAGTCATTTGAGAGCGATTATCTGTGAAACAATAAGGATAACAGGAAATTCGTCTACAGACGTTTTTTTTTCCTAGATAAATTTCCTAATGACCAAAGTAGGTTTCATTTTTATACAGCAGACTGTTAAAAAATTACAGGGCGATAATTCAAAAACTTGCTCAACATGCCCCTCCCTACTCTACTCGAAGATATGTAGAATAAAGGTCTCTGAAAAAAATTTCCATTCTATCAGCTTGGTACCCATGAAAAATTGTCGAAATTTACCTTTTCTTCCGAGCCCTATAAACTTGTAGGCTCCCTTAAATCGGCCCACGTAATCTCCGCGTGACGTTTCACCATGATGACATTTGTGTAATTTCAGACTGCCGGATCCTCTCGGTCTAGCACCACCGAGACTCCATCCCCACGAGACGCTGCTCCATCATCCTCACCATCCCCATCACCAGCTACCCGACGGCATATCGAGGCTATCGGAGGGTTCGCGTTTGTCGGACGGCGGTATATCACGTTTGTCGGACAGTCTCTCGGAAGCTCACAGTCCTCCGTTGGTAGCGACGAATCTGACGGTAACTGGGCCTCTGAGGGTCGCCGTTCCAAGCCCTCATACACCCTCGTCCCGTGGTAGTCCACCGACGAGCCAACAGACCGCCTCCTCGACGTCGTCTCAGCAGCAACAACAACAACACCAATCCCAGCTACATCAACATCACACGAGTCACGTTCATACGGGAGGCCAAGGTCACGGTCTCATAAGGGTCGTCACACCACCACCAAATCCAAAACCACCACAGATTCACAGGCCATTCTCACCGGCGTGATACCGAACGGACCTCGTTACCACAACTGTGACAAACGTCGATATATCCTGCGACGATAATAATAAATCATACGGCAATCGGACCTTCGAGATTCTGTGAGTTTCGCGATGCAATTATACACGTACATACAAAAACACACACACACACACACACATATAGCTGTCAGAGCGATGCGAAAATTTACATCGTGTTTTCTTTTTCGTCACAATAGCAAGAAATGTTCGTTTATTTTGGGAAAAAAAAAACTCGAAAAAAATTACCTTGTAGGTGATTTTAAAGATGCCGCAAACTATTTTTGCGGTTTTTTCTTCATTTTTGCTCAAATTCTTAATTTTTTATGTCTCAAATAAAAATAAGACTTGCAAAATATGTTGGAAAGTCAGTAAACTTGATTATCCTCGGGAAAATCAATTGATCTATTTTGTCGTTCACCTTGAATAAAAAATAGGACTCACAAACTGTGTTGGAAAGTCAGTACTTCTGATTCTCTGCAGAAAAATCAATTGATCGATTTTTTCGATCTTCTTAAACGAAAAATCGTCCTTACAAATTGGATTGAAAACTGAATAGATCTGATTCTCCCCAGACAAATAAATTAACTGATTTTTTTTCTATTGCATCAGAGCACCGCTCGCGCCCATAAATGCACGTTTCCGCTGCCCGGCACAATGAAAATTTTCTTTTTGGGATTGCTAACGAGACTTATCGTGTGATCATATGTTTCAACACTTTTCCATCTATTCTTTTTATTTTCCAATCGACAAATCATTAGTTCAAAATAAATTTTGGCAGCTCCTTAAAAATGGGTTGCGCCGCGTTTTAATTTTGATTTTAACATGTGCTAACATTTTTTGCTATAAAAAACAAGAAAAAAAAAACATTTTTTTTTGCATCACACTAATACGTACATGAGACACGAAATAGTTTTGATTCCCGATCGTCGGCGCCTTTTTTCGTACGTTAGGCTGTTGTATATATTCTATACATACGTATATAGATGCATATATATAAATATTATATATATATTGATATATATATATTGATAAAAAGCATACAAAGGAAGGCAAGGAATAACATTTTCAGAGACACATACGCGCGATGACTCGTATCGAGAAAACTTCATTTATTTGATGAATTCAAATTCATTTTTCTTCAAAACTTCATCTCGCGTAAAATTCATATCGTTCGATTGTTACGTGCAAGGCGGAACTTTAATCGACCTTAAATTTGCGTGATTTGAATAAATTTGTGTTTTTCTCGATGCAATAATGACGATTTCTCGACGATGACGACAACGACGAGGACGACGATTACGTTTAACCGTGGCGAAATATCGAGGAAACAAAGACTGATTAAGTAAAATATTTATCGGCTCATAGTTGGGTTATGTGCACAAATGCGTGAAGGCTTGAATGCCGTGAGGGAATGGATGTGTGTTCGTGTGTGGAAACGTCGAGTCTCTGAATAATACATCCAATTTCTGTGACGAAGAAATCGTCATCCCCTTCTTGTAAACATCTTGAGCACTATTTATGTAGATCCGCATAGTTGCTTGTGCAAAATGAAGCGAATAAAAAAAATGTACGATTTTTTCGAACGATGATCGATTAAATTTTCATCTTGATTCACGTTTCTCTGTAAAATTACTCTGGGAGTAATCTTAAGGTTAACGATGGATAATGGATATATATATATATATATATATATCTTGATAACGGGTCAATGGTCGCTATCGATCATCCCGTGTTATGTAGATAAAAAAAATTGATCGAGCAATTAAAAGAAAATAGGAAATATAAAAAAAAATGCGCCGCGAATGAGACGAAAAAGTGCACGCACGATCTAGCAAAATTCTTCTGTAATCGACGAATCTCTCCTTATAAATACTGAACATAGAACTAGTGTGAACATATATATATATATATATATATATATATATATATGCATAAACAAATGATGATTAACACTGCGAATAAAAATTATACATATTATATATAAATATAAGAATATATATATATATATAAATATGAAAAAAGTGAACAAATGAGACATCATTATTATATATTATCTATTGTCTATTATTATTATTTGCTCTTGTAAATAGATTCACGCAAAAATATATTAACAGATTATTATGAACCGGTGCTGTCGAAAAGCATTAAATTTATTGATCTTCCCGCGTACCATTTGCCTCCTCCTGACCGCAGCTTTGCAATTGTCTCTAGTAAAATGTCAGAGCAATTGCACTATTTTTGAGTATCCACTGGAACGAGTAATATCCGTCGCGGAGGAAAGTCCGATTTAGGCATCACGAAATTATGGAAAAAAGACAGCGTATCAGTTGTCAAATGATCATTAGGATATCAATTGTCCGCGTGATTGGAAGCGGGTACGATTGATCGAGAATCGGTAAGTTTGGGTTTTTTGGATTGGGAGAATGTGAAAGCTTTGGCGAAGATGTGAAAGAAGAATCGACGAACGTAATGCTGAGTCTCGTTCGAGGGAAAATGAATAATTGATAGATAAGAATCAATAAGATTCGAATGAAAATAGTAATAATAAAATTAAATGTATATAATAAATAGAAGCAATAATAATGTATACATGTGGAAGAGTTCCGTGACTGACTGATTGATATATAGACAACGCACAGCCCGAACCGCTGAAGATAGAAACATGAAATTTGGAAGACATATTTCTTAGAAGGTGTAGAGGTGCACTGAGAAAGGATTTTTCGAAAATCAATCCCTAAGGATGCAGTAATGAAGCAGGATGTAAAAGTTTGTTTGGAAAATTATATTTCTTGCCTGTATCAATTTGAAACTCGGTAAATATTCGGTAAATATTCTTCGAAACAAACAATAAAACGCATATTTCAGGATTTTGTAAATCCCTAATAAGGGTGCGAAGCCGCGGGCGAAAGATAGTAAAAAATAAAATGAACTGAGCAAGGGCGTTGCCCGAACGATATGATCTTATAATAGCAATTAAAAATAAATATAAATAATCATAAATATAAATAAATTGAAATAATATCAATCTTAATTATCCAAATATTTATACTATATAATAACGAGAAAAAGAAAAATAGGAAAACTGAGAAAGTGCGTCACCCGGAGCAATAGAATCTTATAACAATAATTAAAAATAAATATAAATCAGTCGAAATAATATAGATCCTAAAAACCCAAATATTTCGACACGTCCGGAAAAACTTCCGCCATATATATTGGGAAAGGATATTTTGAAGAGATCGTTGTTCACACAATGTCAAATTTCGGGGTAATCAGCTACGAGAGTCCTCGAAGCTCTTATCGCGAATCTCCGCGACGATGATGCTGATGATGATGATGATGATGATGATGATGACCGTCGAACAGCGGGACAGTTTGAAAAATGAGAGGAAATAAGGTCCGGAGGTTCGTGCGAGAGTGCTACGAAGGGCTCGCGACATCGCGATGCGTGGGCGGGTGTCGCTGACAAATGTGAGACCAATGGGCACGCCGCTTGCGCGAAGTAAACGATCCCGATAGGTTAGGCAAGCACACACGCGTACAACTGCGTCGTGCACGCAGCGTTGGCTGTGCGTCGCTTCGCGTGTGCCGCAACCGCGGGAGAGAACGGGACAAGACAAAAAAAAAGCCTTCAACTCCACCCCTAAGATCACAGAGGGCTTTCATGAAGCAAAGTGCTCGCAACCCTCGAAAATTTTCACACCTCCTGGAAATGGACACACGATGTTTCTTTCTAGCTACGTGTACCTATCGGTAAGTTCACGGAAAATCGATCGTCACTATCATCCGGACGTAGTCCATTACGTGAGTATACGTCTGCACCATTTTGTGATATTGGTCGGACAGACGCGTCGTTCGCGAAAGTAAGAAAGGATTATCACGATCGTTGACAACGATCGGTACAACGATCTTTTGATCGTCTGTCCTGGCTTGAACCCAAATTTTGGGATTCGTACAATGCTGCTAAGCAGACGTAACGTGGCTGACAGCCCTTAAAATCCGATGAGGATTGAGGCGGAAGCCAGCCTCGAGGCCTAAATTTCGAGCGTTTTTTCGAGGTTGATAAAAAAATGGGAAAAAGATTTTTAGTATCGATTTTTTAGTCTTTTCGTTGATGTTTCCAGATAAAAATTTAGCCAAGGAAAATCAAAATTGGCAAAAGTATTGGCGTCTAAGTATAGCGGTGAAAAAAAAGGGTTGAGGCGGTTTACATATAGTTATAGGCAGGTAGGTTGTAGGTTCGATTCCATGTGTAGGCGAATTAATTTCTTCGAACGCAATCATATCAGGAGATCAGGAAATGATGAATTATAATTTAAAAAAAAAACATTGATGTAGAAGTCTCAAATAAGTATTTAATTTTATTTTAGATTTATGCAATATTCTATGCATTTATAGTGGATGTGCTGTGATGTTTTTTATGTCATCAGTGAATGTCTGTATGCGTAATAGCGTACATGACATGTTTGTTTGTACATGTAAACGTGTGGCATCGATGAACGGTATATCAGCATCCTACTCAGCGTCTAAAAATGATTATATATATATATATAATTTTAGTATAATATATATATCATATTATATATACACAATTATATATATAATATATATATATATATAATATATATATGATATAATATATAATATAATATATACAGTAAGTAAAAAAAGTATTACTACACTGCGTGTTTTTCAAATTACCTGCGAAAAATAAAATAAAATACTTTAGCATTTTTTTTCCAAAGAAAAATAAAACGTTCGACAAAAAATTTCGAAAAAAAATCAAATGCTAAAGCATTTTATTTTTTTTCCACAGGATAATTTGAAAAACGCGCGATCTGCAAATTCTTTTTTACTCACTGTATATGTATCTCTTATGTTTCAATATATTTTCCTGGCTGCATTGAAATGTACCTCCCGATAAATACAGCCCACTATACTCGATATATTACCTGATTCATTCAGTCCATTAATTCAATAATCAAAATGCGTCACCCGTAGGGTAAAAACCGAGTGACACCTTTGCATTTCTCCAGGCAAACATGTCAAAAAGTCAGAAACATACGACAAAAAGTTTTAACTAAGAATTGTAGGATTTTAAGGGGGACGTAAAACGGTGGCTTTAAAAAACCCTCAAGGAGCACCTCGATTAGTATTTCTTAATCAATTAAAATTATTAAAAGGAATCTTATTATGCAATAAAAATGCCATTTTATTTGGCGCAAAAAAAAACAAAAAACTTTTGTCAGAAAAAAATGTATCCGACATTTAATTTCGAAAATATACAGACTGAATTCAACTTGTATGCGCGTGTGTATTTATATATATATGAGTATACACCAGCATATGTGCAGTTTGGATACATAGTACGAAAAATTCTACGGTCCGATGAAGATAGAAGAGCTGTGCTGTCGTGAAATAACGACCGAATGGATGTCTCCCTTTCTCTCCTTTTCTCTCTCTCTCTCTCTCTCTCTCTCTCTCTCTCTCTCTCTCTCTCTTTCTCCCTCTCTGGTCGCTTTGCCACAATACGTCACGGTCTTTCGCTCTCTTTGCCACACTACCATGTACCATAAGCTTTGCGCCCATGTTTTGACAGTTGCTGCGCTCCGACACCTCCGGTCTCGCGACGTTCATTAGTAAGTGGTTCGCAACGTGATCGTAACGTGGGCTCAGCCAGCTCAATACAGTACGGCACCATAAGACTCAGAAGCTTAACGCGGAAAGGAAGAATTTTTCGTCACTGCGATTTGAGAACCACCGTGTCCTTTGCTCTTTCATTCACTCTTTCACCACCTCTCTCTCTCTCTCTCTCTCCCGCTCTCTTCTTTTCCCCGTGTACAGCTCATAGTTGGACCACAGCTGGCCCCCGGATTTAGATGTTTAGGATAATGCCCCATGCGCGTTTGTGGTATCCTCGGTGGGCCTTACAACGAAATAATGTAGTCCACTCCGAATGGCAGAGACCCGGAATGAGAGGTGTTCGGGGGAGAGAGAGAGAGAGAGATGGGGAGGATTTTACGAAGGTGAAAAGAGAACAGGGAGAAGAGGAAGGAAGAGATGGGACCCTGAGCATTTATCTAGTGGTTATTTGTAGACAGATTCGACACCTCGACAATACAAGCGAGAAATCATAATGGATCACCATCAAAGGATCTCTCGCCTGGCGTCTATGTCAGTTGGTATATATATATATATATATATGTGTGTGTATATATATATATATATACACATTATACGCCCGAGTAGGAAAAAATGGGCGGTCTTTTGCCCGAGATTATGTTGGAAGTGCTAAAGATCTGGGCAACGAGGAAATCACTGCATCTCTCGCTATGGGGTGTCCCATGAAGAGGTGTGAAACCGATGGTAAGTCTGCTACCTTTTCCATTCTTCCCCTCCACCCCTCCCCCTTTCACTCTAGCGAAAAAAGGGATCTTTTTATTTTCGAGATGACGCGCGACTATTGTTGCGCTAAGAAGTTTTTCGTATTTACGTTCCAGATATATATATTTGGTCCTTTCGTCGAATCTTGTACGGTGAGACACTTGTATGGGGCGACAAGCACGGGTTTTCGAATGCTCGAGGACCGAGAAATCTACTTTGTATTTTTTCTTCTTACTTGTTTCGTTTGTGTAGTCACACGTGTGGGGATGAAATAATAATATTTGCAATGATGACCTAAAGTATAATTGTTTTTAATTATGGCAGTATTCTAGTCTAGAGGCCTACATTTAGAGGGTTTTTTTCGAGCTTAATAAGAAAAAAAATGCAGGGTCCATATTCTTACAGTCTCTCTATTCATGTTTTGAGAACATACAAAAAAAAATGTTGTGCGAAAACAATAGAAATTGAAAAAGTTATGGACCTGTAAATATGGCTGTGAAAAAAAATAGGGTTGGAGCGGTTCGTATGATTCCAAAGGTTCCATTCATCTGAAAAAGAAAGAAAACCAGATTTTTTTATTAATGTGAATGTCATTATGGCAGGTACCAGAGGGAATTTTTTTAAATGGCGACTGTCTGAAAAAAAAAGTTAATTTTTTGTCCTATTTTTTCGAAGTTAAAAATTTCTTTAACATAGTAATCGTAATTTCCAGGCACAAAATTCGACATGTTCAACGCTATAATAAACTATGTTGGGGTATGAAACTTGTATTGTTGTGAGTTAAAAATCTTTGTCAGATGTCAACAAAGCAAATGGCGCCAATGACGCGACTTGACGGTAATTACATTAACAGCTAGAGCCATCTATGAGCAAAATCCGGTTTCATATTTACAGACCTGGTACATCGCGATCACGGTCTTACATACAGGTCTGGAAACTCTGCCAGAATTCGCATGGTGGGGGTAGGCCGCTTACGGACGAAAATTTTCGTTGAGAGTTGACACTACGTGGCGCCTCAATCTTGCCCCCAGATGAACATAACCACCAAAAATAATTTTGTAAACAAAAGCGACTCATTAGTGGATTTCTTGTGCTATTGACTTATCGGAAGTGAAAAAATGCCGAGAATCTGTGTTGTGCCGGGGTGCAAAACTGGAAGCAGAATTGTATTATCGAAGCACTCGTTATTTCGCGTGCCAAAAGATACAGTGCGGTGGAAACAGTGGGAAAACGCGATCCCGGGTATTATAAAATTAAGTTCGTTGGATGTCATTTGTGACAAGCATTTCAAGGCTGAAGACATTTCTCATGAATGGAAAAAAGAGGATGAGAATGGTATAGAAAATGCGACGTGGTATAAATGATTTCATTGTTTTGTTATTCACCCATAGTTCAAAACCTTTACCAACGACCAAAAAACCGATAAAAAAATAAAAACATTTATTTAAAAATTAATTCGAATTTTTATTTGCGAGAAAGAAAATGATGACATACAAAAATGATACAATGTGTATAAATAATTAATACAACACCAGAAACCTATGCAAAAAAAAAGCTCACTCTTCGGGGATCGAACTCGGCTCCTTCAAAACGGTAGCTCATGTCAGCACCGTATCCGTGCGACCACGATTATCATTCCATGAGTAAGACAGTTTTCTAATATTTAAGTTATAGCCACGCTTGGGGTTTAATTAGATTTGGCGGCTTGTTGGGTTGGTTCACCGCTTAATTTTATTCATTATAATTAGCTATATTGGTAGATATACCACCAATATATATATATACTGCAGAACCAATAATTGAAATGAGGTGTTACGGAGACAGGCAGATGCAGAGTAATGCGGCGATTAGCTCTGTCTTTTTTCAATACCTCCGTCTGCCCCCGTACCGCACTTCGCCACCAACTCTTTTAAGATCGCAGCGCTCCAGCGGCCAGTGCATTAAAAAATTTTCGTCAGTAAGCGACCCCCCCGATCCGGCGGAGTTTCCAGACCTGTATGTAAGACCGTGATCGCGATACACTTTTCCTCGTCCCAGTGCTAACTATCACCGAGGATCAATCGAATAATTCCCCGATGAGAATATTCCGTACACGTATACGCAACGATTACGGCGAATTTTCGGAGTATCAACTTACACACGACCGAATGAGGGTCAGCGCCGTTTTCTCAGCGAGACCTGTATAGAAAAATCGGTGCTTCGTATACGTGACACGGGGACACGGATCGCGAGCGAGTTCACACACACGAGCTGTGGGGTGGGGTTAATGAATGGTTAGATATAAGTTGGCATTATGGGTGGTGTCGAATGTACGATGAAGGAGAAAGCACGATAATGCGACACCGGCGTATGTTTAATTTAAGTATATTCGAAATGAGAGGAAAGTGAATGGGAGGGAGGTGTGGCACGTACCGAAACCGAACCACCCCTCTTTTTACGACCCCAATATGCGCTGCGAGCACTTTTACCCGCTCACAGCACGCCTATCTCTTGATCTATATATGTATACAGGGTGGCCTGAAGAGTCGTGACGTCCAAAAGAAAAATCTAGTTGCCTCGCATCAACACCTATCCGAATTATCTCCATATTTTTTTTTTCGAGAAAAATCATTTGTTTTTTTTTTCGATTTTTCCTGTAGGATTGTTCTTTTATTTTTGTTCTCTTTTGTGTAATTTCCTCTCAGAAGTTTTTAAATGCAATTGGGAGTCATTTAGACTAGAGTGAGCATTTTTTTTTTATCATTTGACCTTTGGTGACTGATCTTCTCAAACCTACTTTTCAAACCTTTGATTGCAATCTCAGGCATTTGCGTCAGTATTCCGTTGGTAATTTATTTATTGCTCAACAGTGCACTTTAGAAGGATAACGCAAGTAAAAAAAAATTGCAAGGAAAGTACGTGCACAAAAGAGAAATATAAAAAAATGTTTTTCTCGAAAGGTAAAAAAGATCGTAGAACTAGATGGGGGTTGATCAGATATGTATTGATACGAGGCATCTGGATTTTCCTTTTGACGACACTTTTCAGATCACCCTGTAGATACATATATATATATATATATATGTATATATATATGCAGATAAACACACCCATATACGAACGTAAACGTGAACTCACTTCTCGATGCGCACCCCGAGTGAAGTACTCGACCATGGGAAAAACAAAATATTTTCTTAGCTGCTAACTCGATGGTTGAAGCTTTCTCACCGCACACACGGCTCTATATGCATATATATATATATATATATATATATATATATATATATGTGTGTGTGTGTGTATGTGAGTGTATACATCACAGCAGGGATCGCGTGAATGATTGTGGCAAATAATATCAAACTAGTAGAAAAGTATTTGGATTCCTCGTCAGTTTCCCCGGTGAGCTCGACTCCATTTATATGTGTGCTCCGTTACGCGAGGAAAACCTTGAATAACCGTTTACACGGAGTGGCGACAGCCTACGAGAATAAAGGGAGCAAATCGCACGTGGCAGCTACGACACAATAAATTTATAACGCTGATTTGTCTCATCAACATTCCGCCCGATAGCTCTCGGGCATCAGTGAAGTAACGAAAGGGACGATTTTCCATGAGAAACTAAATTGGCCCGTATCGTCGTATGGAAAAATTGTGGAATTCTTTAGCGTATTACCGAATGATTTTTTTCACATGCCCATTTGTGAATAACAATTAATTAAATTTGTTTTTCGCAATGCCTGCCCCGAAAGTGCGATTTTCGATTGGTGTTTAGCGTGCGGAAAGTGGCTTATTTCTCAACGATGCTTACTTTCCCGCACTAGTGCGGGAATGTGAGACTTTCCCGCACTAGTGCGGAAAAAAATCTATTTATAGCTCACTTTACCACATTGATTCGCGAAAAAACGGTTTTTTTTCACAGTTGATAGTTTTTTGTTCTACGATTTTGGACCGATTGATCAAACTTGAATGTAGCGAAATTCATGTCATATGAAACGTCAACTTATCACAGTCGTATTTTCTGACAAGGAAATGATCTGAACTGATGTGATATATTTGAATATAATTGTTATTGGTTTTGTTGAATCTCAAATCCCACTTTCGAGACAGTCATTGCAAAAAATAATGTATGGGACATGTGCGGAAAACAACGAATTACATCGCGCGTAAGTTGCCGAATTCGCCTCGACTTATGGTGCATTTCTCACTCGTACTCGTGTGGTTACAGCACTCGCCTTCGGCTCGTGCTGCAAATCACACTCGTACTCGTGTGAAATGCACCATAAGCCTTCGGCTCATGCGGCAACTTCACGCGCGATGGAATTCGTTGTTTTCCGCACTTGTAGCATAAATTACTATTTCGTTGGAAAATCAAACTTTTTTCACAGCTTGGTATTTTCGTAATTTTGAAAATCTCAAAAGAATATTAGGTCATAGAAAAGTTTCATTATTAGACAAAAAGTACATTTTTTTTATTTACCATTTCATTTTCCAAGTTGCCAGAACCACCTGCACCGATTGGCGATGCAGCAACGACTGTACTTTGTTTAATCATTCGTGGTCACACATACAAATTCGATCGCGGTGGTCACACTTGGGTTGATTCTACCCAGTCAGTTTTCAAAAAAGTATTGTGACCAAACTATCCGTCCGAATTGGTTCAAAAAATTAGGGAACATGCTTTAAACTTTCTAGATGATGTACGAAAATTTTATTTATAAGAAATAAAATGGCGACATGTTAAAAAAAAATTATAAACAGGTGAAAACGCAAAAAATACACTTTTTCGCTAAAAAAATCATAGTTCTGTGAATTTTCAACATTTTTACCTAAAATTGGGACGTGATACTCCTTAGATATGCTACTTTTGGGAAAAAATAGTAGCATAGTGCGCGTTCCAAAAAAAACGGTATTTATTCCGACATGTGAAGAGGGTAAATTTGATGGTATGAGGATACTTCATACTCCAGGTAAGATGGTGAATACAGTCCCATTCGAAGCCGGGAACTATTATATATTTACGCCAAAAATTGATCGATGGGTCGATTCTACCCAGTGTGGCCACGAAGGGTTAAGGCCTCAGGCCACTCTAGGATTTTTCAAAAATTAATTTTTTTTTGATAAAAATGTACCTTAGTACCTATAAAATTATATTCCAAAAGATTATAGGTGTGAAACATCTCTAAGTACTCGATTTTCGAAATTTAGCGCAACCCCTCTTGATTCAGTCGTGACCTTCTAACTTTAAACGCGTTTATCGCATAACTACATTTTTCAAGACTGCCGGACTCATAACTCAAACAAATTTCAACCGATTCGCTTGATATTTTAACTGAATATATAGAATTGCATTTTCTGAGGCACCACGTAGGATTTGTTTATTATATTGCATAATTCCTTTTTTATAAACAATTTTCTGATGATTCTCTCATGGCATTTTATACTTTTTGTTTTATAAATGCGCCATTTTGACAAAAAACAATAGATCAAAAAAATCCTACGTACTTCTATAGCTATTCTTATATATAATCGAAAAAACTTTAGTGTCTCATCATAGCTCAAAAATTATAGGAGCTGTTCGTCTGGCCGTTGACCTTCCAGAAATAAAGGCGTCATCGGAAAAATACTGCACAGTCGCCATTTTGGTGGCCTAAGGCCTCAAATAATAATAACTCCATTGTTGATCAATATCTTCCAATTAAAAAAAAAACTCAAACTTGGCAAGACTAATTGTATATAAAATCCCGACTTCGTCATTCCAATAGTCTCATGAGAAAAAAATCTTGAAAATCGACCGGTTTTTTGGGCCTCATACTTGGGCCCAATGGTTGATTTTGGGCTTTGGACGATCCTTGCAACTTTTGTATAAACACGCTTCAATTTATTCCAAGGTAATTTTAAAGCCGTTGGTGTCTGAATAACATTGAGTATGGGAATACGAGGATGGTCCTTAAAGTCGAATGTCTTCAAAATAACATTTTCACATCACACGTATATATAGATACATAAATGTGTGTAAAGAAGATATAGCGGAGTTTAGCAGTGTGTACACTCGTGGTCGTCGTGAATGTGTCAGGCGTCAGTGCCCTCACGAGCTATTAAGCCGCTTAGCACTATGGGGTTTATGTTGTGCAGCGCGAGCGCGCGCGCGCGCGCGGCCCTCGAAGCTGGCGAGAACGAGAACGAAATGGGGTGTGTCTATCTCCTGCCCTTTGCAACTCTTGTTGGGTATATATGCGGATCCAGGAGTATATTCAGGAGTTCGCCACCCTGGCCCTGCGCAATACAACCATTATCCTTCCTTATCCATTATCCTCTCCTTCCTAAACCAACTTATACGCGAGACATATGCAGCCAATGTTCTTGATGCTTTACCGCTTTTGCATCCTTTGTGACATTCCAATGGATTCCGCGCGCACGCTTGTGCCGCTGATTGAGCGCTTTTTTTCGCTTCAATCTTAAATCTAGGCGTGATCTATTTTTTTTTTCTGTAACGTGAACGTTTTTATTGTAAAATTTAGAAATTGATCGAGAGCAAATTTCTAGCGGCGAAATTCAGATCCGGAAACTCATGATCGGAAAGTGAATCACGGACGTAAATAAGGGATAGATAGGACTAAGTCTCGAATTTTAAATCAACGTGCATAAGCTTGGTGCTCAAAAAACAAGTCAATTTTCAATATTTTTTTCTGATGAGTGCATTGGCATGGCGAGGTCGGGATTTTACACACAATTGATACATAGTCTTTAGGAATTTGAGCTTTTTTTTAATTGGAAAATATTGATAAACAACGAAGTCATTATTATTCAAACAAACTGCCGTCATTACCGCATGGCTAATGAGTGTAATTGAGTCTGGCAACTAGGGTCATCTGAAATGAAATATAGAAAAATTTACTTTTAGTATATAACAATAAAACTTCTGTACGACCGGAAACTATTGGAAATTTTGAATATTACGGAAATGGCCAGCTGTAGAAAAAAGCTCGATTTTCGACAAAAAAAACGGTTCTAATCATTTGTCATTAACAAATAGATAAACATATGAAAAAATCATCCGGTCCTACGCTAGAAAATGTTCAAACCTATGCTCCGTCCGAATTTAAGGGGGACAAACCCTTTACAATGTTCAAAAAATTGATTTTTTTTCTGTCACATATTTCGAAAGTATAATATATTGAGAGTATACTGGAATATCGAGAAATTGAAATATGAAATATTTCCGAAGTTAGTCGAGAACGCGCCGAGACCTGATGCTATGAACTAGAGAAACTTTAAACGCGATTATCGAAACTGCATTTTCAAAAACTGCTCATGTTATAGCTCAAAAAGTTATAAATCGATCTGGCTGCAGCGCATCTGACCCTGCACAAAACTCATCATAACTCAGCCAATTTCGACAATTTTTCCAAAACCTTCCTTGCAAATTAAGGGTCAGATCCTAGGCTATGAAACTAAAAATAACAAAAAAAAATCATATTTTGATAATGTCAAGTTCACGCACATCCCTTAAGCCAGATTGCAGTAAGTTGCAATCAATATCCCTTCAATTACTTCGCGAATGACTATCAAATTGTTTAAAAAGTTTCCTCGTTCCTAAATTATCCATACAATAATCCAAAACATTCCATACCATTTATTCCCCACGCTCTTTCTCATAATTTCTATAAAAAAAAACAGCGTTCGATAAGAACCATTGGAAATTAAAAGTTCTGCAATTCTTCAACGGGTCTTAAATCCGTTGGATCGATCCCAAAAATTTCGCGGACACAGGCTAGGAACAAACGAAGCGACAATCATTTTTGCTGGCATGGTAGCAGTACTGTAAGCCTGCCATGCATCCTTAAGTTACGCAGAGTTCGTCGTCGAAATTTGTCTTCGAAGTGTTACATTTCGGGATTTGTACGCCAAGGGCGTACGCGAAAGCCGAGCAGGGACTTCGCACACATAATAATTGTATGAGCGGCTCAGGATTTTATGAGAGTACGTATATATATATATATATATATGCAGCCTCACGAGTGAGTTTGTACGCGAAGATACTTAGCTAAGCACTGGCGGCAGCTCCGGGATTAAGGGGGTGAAATGTTATTATTGCAAGGGGTACGTTCCTCGCTCTCTCTCCCTCTCTCTCTCCCTCTCTCTCTCTCCTCTCTCTCTCTCTCTCTCTCTCTCTCTCTCTCTCTCTCTCTCTCTCTCTCTCTCTCTCTCTCTCTCTCTCTCTCTTTCGCGTGGTACGCGCCGCCTGCTATATCCCCCTTAACACAGCTTTGCGTATGCCACAAAGAGTAGTGCAAGAAACGCGCGGGCGGAGTCTACGCAAGCTTCCGCTACTAAGTAGCCCGGTTAAGTATGTTGTTTAAGCCAACACTGTGCAACCATTTCGCGAAGGATAAATTGCGCCCGCCGCTCTGCGCGCTTGTTCCCCTGGCTTCATCACTTCGCCAAGTATTCAATACATGCGGACGTCGCGCACGTCGAGTTTTACCCCACGGAGAACTAAACTTCTCTCGGTTTTACGCTCCCTACAACAAATGACAAGGAAAGTAATGACAGTCCGAGCGGTTACTATATATATATATATATATATATCGGCGTGACTGCTCTTTGGATTTCAGCGCGAAACTTTCGGGAAGAAAAAACAAAGTATAAACTCTTGAAAAATATAAAGACGCGAATGAAAATTTGTGCGCAAGGTTTAAAAAAAAGTATTTATCGATAAATAATAATTCTTCGATTAATGAATATTCTGTGGTTCTTCGACTTTATTTTTCCGATTAATTCAATATTTTTATCCCTTGTCTTCGGAAAAACTATCCACCCCCTCCCCTCTCGTCGTTAATACTCCCACCCCCGAGAAATGAAATTTCACCCCCTCATTATTACTCCAAAAAGTCGATTTTTTTAACGCGCTCCTCTCGCTCTCAATTTTCATCAATTGTTCACACTTAGAAGTTCTTATTCGAGGCAACAATCTACCTCGTTTCTTCAACGAGATTCCAACAGCCTGTGATACACACGACATGTTGCTGCCATGGTGGGGCTGGCTACAGACGTATAATTTCCTGTATAACCTGCGATTTTAACGGGTATTGACTGTCGCGAGACTGGAGAAAGAAAGACCAAAAGAAAGAGAGAGAGAGAGAGAGAGAGAGAGAGAGAGAGAGAATGGGAGAGAAATAGAAGAAAAAAATTGTGATGGTTCGCGCAAGTGTAACCAGCTTTGGAGAACCAGCGTGCCTCAAGAGTATGAGGAAGCTCATTAACGGGAGCTTTCCTCCCTCTTTGTTCTAGCTTTCTTAGTCGATACCTTGATGGAGAGAACGAGCCAGGTCTTGAGTAAAGGAGGGAAACGGAGAACGAAAATGCAAGAAAATCAGGAGACGAATATATATATATATGTATATATATATATATATATATATATATATATAGAAAAAGAAAGAAAGTGAGAAAGCAAGAGGGAGAAAGACAGAGGAAAACTGGCAACTGTGACGAAGTTACGACTCGTGAATTTTGATTCTTGAATCCCTACTAGCTTCCTTGATATATATGTGGGTGGGTGCGTATATATATATATATATATATATATATATATTAAGTAGCCGGAATTTTACTTATTTACATAAGTAGAGGAGACAAGAGTCTTTAATAGCGACAGACTGAATTTTCCGCCCTCAGTCCCTAAATATCCTCTACTTTTCTCTCTACTTTCCTTTTTCTCGCTCATCTCTCCCTCTCTCCTCCTTAGCAGGAAATTACCGAACTCATTGTATATCTCTGCTATCGTTTCGCCGTCCGATATTATTTGGTGATTCAACCCGCATCTCGTCATGGGTTTAAGCACGAATATTAAGAAACAATAAAAATCGAGATACACGCAGAGGAAAAAAATGACCTGAATCACCGAAGTTCTTCATTGACAGGCCGGCAACGAAATATATGGTCGGCATAAGGTAGAAATTTAAAACATACGTTTTTGTCTCATTGGTGACAGTCTGGGATCTTAACTTTGATTTACTAGGAAAATTTTGTAAAAATTTCTCAAATTTACTGAGTTATGACGATTTTTTTGAAGGATCAGATCACCTACAGTTTCAGTTAACCCTTTTTCTTTTGCGTGTTTCACAAAAATTTCTCTTCTAATTCAAAAGAAGCATAGGTTATAATATTTCCTATCGTATGGCCGGATAATTTGTTAATATGTTTATCCGTTTTTTAATAACAAATAATAAAAGTCGTTTTTGTTCGGCCGAAAATCGAACTTCTTTTTACCGCTTGCCATTTTCGTAAATTTAAAAAATTCAAAAAAGTATCCGGTCATACGAAAGTTTGATTATTATACTAAAAGTAGGTTTTTTTTATATTTCATTTCAGATGACGCTAGTTGTCATCGCCACCTATACCGTTTGGTCATGCAGCAACAGCACCACTTCGTTTAAATAACAATAACTTCATTGTTTATCAATATTTTTCAATTAAAAAAAAACTCGAACTTGACAAGAGTATTTATTAATTGTGTGTAAAATCTCGACCTCGTCATCCTAAAACTCTCATCAGAAAAAAAAAATACTAAAACCAACCTGTTTTTTGGGCACTCAGCTTATGAAAATCTTTGAACATTCGTTAATTCGACAATACAAATAATTCGCCAAACAATCTCAAATTCCATTTTTCAATAAACAATTCCCCGGCATCCCCCAACGGTGGATCTGTCCATCCAAATTATTTTTCAGCTCCGATCATATTATTCACAATGAATCTGCGTCACGCAAACGGCGCTCGGGCGATTCCACAATATCTTTCATATCCCATTGCAATATCATCTCGTTCGTCGCAATACTTCATACGTAAGCCGCGGGCGCTGGATTACGACGAGCATGCGAATGATCGGAGGTCGAAAGAGAAAATGCAGCGGCGTTATATCGGCGATGTGGAGCAGGAAAAAAAAAAGCAAAGAAATAAAAACGTGGAAAAACAAGACCATTGAGCGAATCGCGTTAAAAGAGTGGATCGCGCGCGCCGGCGATGGAGCGAATCCGCGTTGGGAGCGCGGGAGGGATTGAGGGCGATCACGCTGGGCGCGCTTCACGGATATCCGCACACCCGGCCCAGCGGAACTTCCGGCAAAGCCGCGAAGAGTACACCACCAGAGCGAACCGGAGACTGTGCGAACGGATAAAGACACGACGAGAGAGAGTGAGAGAGAGAGGGAGAGAGAGAGTGGTTGAGAGAGCGAGTGAGAGAGAGTGAGAGAGTGAGTGAGAGAGAGAGAGAGAGAGAGAGAGAGAGAGAGAGGGAGAGATGAAGGGGGCGATCGAGAAAGAGAGAAAATCACCGCGGGTCGATTGCGCCACGTACACGTACACACACCCACACACACACACACACATACATACACACACTTATATAGCACAACGCGAAATGTGGGTGATGCAAGCGCGAGAAATAAAGGGCGTGGTTTTCGGCGGAGAACCAGAGAGGAGTGAAAGAGGAGGATTGGCTGCGAACTTGGCACTCCGGTCGATACTTCTCTGACTATCGCATACATGAATATGCACACACACACATACATATATATATATATATATATAGTAGTTATATATAGAAGTACATAGATGTCCATGTATATCACGAGACCACGAGAGTACATCTGATACCTCTCCCTCTCGCTCTCTGCCTCTCTCTCGCTGTCGCTCTTCGTACTTGAATATCGCGGCAACGGGCAACCTTACTCGCGCCATCGAAACAAACACAAAAATGAATTAAATATCCTACGCAATTTCTATCATCCGGCCTAAAAAAATCCGTTTTAGAATTCACAATGGCAAAGGATGGATAAGCGTAGGCTGTGGATGACGATGGAAAAAAAAAAACCTGCAGATCCGCGCGGACTTGCGAAAAGCTCTCAGTGAATCGAGCACCAGAGAACGAGTGCGGACAGCAATGAAAAATAAATGAGATGAACAAAAAAAAAACAAGGGATTATATTGTGGAGCTTGATATCTGTGGTAATGATAATCATAATAAGAACGACAATAATACAGTGTACGCAGGCAGTATCCTCTCATTGAGGGCAACAATGCCTCCGATAGATGAGTTAATCGGTAAGTTCCTCCCCGGGGCACTAAAGTCCTCGGTTCGCGTTCTCCATTGTATATAAACCTTGTGTATATATATATATATATATATATATGAGACCAGATCCCAATGGGTCCAACGGCATTATATGCACACACGTTGATGGACTCGGTGCTCATATACGCGACCAGATACGAAAGGGAAAGAGAGCTGTGCGGGATAGTGTGTATATATATATATATATATATATATATATATATATATATATATATAAGATCGAGGGAGAGAGCGAGTATCTCAGGAGCGCGAGAGAGAACAAAAGGATGAGTGACGTCTCCGGTGATCCCGATCGGGAGTCCGTTGTCTGTTAATATGCGTGTATATATATATATATATATATATATATATATATGATTTTATGCTTTGGATGCTCACTCGCTGCTCTCTCAAAGTCCCGCATTGCTCATTATACCGAATATAAAATAGAGGGACACACGATAAACGAGCATGGAATCGAGAGACGTTTATACACGCCGTATTCTCCGCGAAGCTTTCCTCTCCTTCCTCTCCAACCCTCTTGCCAATCAACCACTCTCGTTTTATTCGAAACTCTTCGATTATACGGACTCTTTTGAGTTTATATAAAAGTTTATTTTTGCAACCGCGATTTTACACGAGTCTGTACGTTGAACACCATTCGGATGATTTCGATACGGGGATGCTGTAATTTCGAGAGACTCAACAATATGTCCGGTGAACATCTGTGGATGTACATGTCCATGGGTACGGATTTTTGGGTCTCGTAAAATTACAACATCCCGATGGGTATATTTATATATTTAATATACAGTAAAATGCTGTTTGGTTAAATTCAACAGTAAAATTTTTTAACTTTAATTAAGGTTTAAAGTTTACTCAATTAAGCAGCATTAAAATGGTGTTCAATTATATTTCAAAGATTCATTTTTCAACTTTAATTAAACACCAATTAAAATTAAAATGCTGCACATATTTTTAATTAGAAACTTAATTTTAATTAATTAAAAATAGCAACAACGATAGCATTTCAATCGAAACTTTATTATTCGTATAACATTGAAGAATTTTTGAAAAGTTACTTCACGTTTCGACCTTCTCGAACACAAAATCGCGAAACTCGATTTCGTTAACATTTCAGTCAGGAATTTGTATCATTTCTATTAATAATTTTTTTCGAGATTGGCGTGTTACCCGTATGTCAGAAAAAAGATATATATATATATATATATATATATATATATATATATATTTATTTATTTATTTATTTAAATACATATATATATATATATATATATATATATATATTAACTGCGCGAATGAAAGCCACGGCACGACGAGAAGGAAATTAAGTAATTCATCAGGGCGATGGAAGAGAAAAGAGAAAGAGAGAGAGGGTTGAAGGAGGACGAATGTGAGAGAGTGATCTTGGAATATCATTCCTCTCATCTGAGCATATGCCGCGAAGGAATTCGACGCGTGCGCACCCGGAATGAGAGTCACTGATCGATGGGATGCGGCCCGATGGAGAGTAATTCATCAGCGCAGCAGCCACCAGCAGAAGAACGAGAGAGAGAGAGAGGGAGAGAGACGTCGAGAGAAGAGGATGCGGCCGGGTAACCCGATCTGTTCTGCCACATCTACTCCTCCGCAGCATCGGATGCTCTCATCCAGTTTCTCTCTCTCTCTCTCTGTCTCTCTCTCTCTCTCTCTCTCTCTCTCTCTCTCTCTTCCTCTCGCTCTCTTGATCGAGAGCAACCCTCTCTCTATGCTTGCCGTATCCCGATTCGGGAAAGAGATAGAGAGATATAGAGACGACGAGGAAAGTCAACGCTATAACGGGGTCAAGTACAGTGCGCCCTCTATACAGGATCCTCGCGATCCCTCTTTTCCTCGGTTATAGTTCGCGGGTTAATTCATCGCTGCGGTCAAAAATAAATTTAAAAAAACAAGCGGGTCCGCATTGCTGATTACGGCTTCGCGTTGTTGCGATGAACATTCAGCGATATTTTCATTTGTGTTCAAGTTTTTCATTTACTTTTTTTTTTTCATTTACTTAGAACTCGAAAGAATACACTAAAAATACATTCGTTGGAGTTCTAAGTAAGTAAATAGAAAAAAAAGTAATACATAAAAGCTAAAAAGTAAAAGAGGTAAAAAAAAGTAAAGCAAAGAACTTAAAAAATAAAGTGAATAAATTGTATGTAAAGCAAAAACTTAAAAAGTAAACTGAAAAATTTACAAAGAGACGTAAAAAATGTAAAAAGAAAAGTAAAGAATTTGAAAAGTGAAAAAGAAAGTAAAAAAAAAATGCAACCACATTTGCACCAATTCTAATTCGTAGTTGCATTTTCTCGGAAAGGGAAATTCTCCATTTCCCTTTACGATGAACCTTTCTTGCCTCCTCGACAATTAATATCAATCATTTCTGTTTTAGCGTATTTCCGAAAAATCGCAATACCCAAATCAATAGTTTACGATCAATGCACTTTGCGTGCATTCGTTGCACTTCTAAATAAATTTTTAGAAAAGATAAAAAGAAGCCAAAAACTTGAAAGAAAATGGCAAAAAGTAAAAGGAGTAACAAGCAGTAAAGAAATTTTTTTAAACAAGCAGTTTAAAAAATTTTTAAAGTAAAAGAAAATAAAATGCAATTACGAACACACTTTTCGTCCATTCGTATAGTTGCATCTTCTCGAATTCTCAATTTCCGTTTACGACGAAACATTTTTGCCTCCTCGACTATTAATGTTAATGATTTCTGTTTTGCAAATTTGCAAATCCGGTAAATCGCGATTCCCAAATCGATAATTTTCGATTGATACGTATCGATCAATAATCGTATTTATAGGGATTGATTTTTTAAGCTACGATAAAAAATCGAAATTAAATGACTCCGAATTCTTGGCAGTTCCTTTTTCCCGAGTAATTGCAATGTCTTTTGCCGCAGCGAGGCAGCACGGCAAGGAGGGAGGGGGGAGGCGCAGCCGCAAAAGCAGCTCAGCGAGCAGAGTGAGACGTCTGAGAATCAGGTGGCACGATGATTTGATCAAGTCCGCGGCATATTTGTAACGGCGACAAAACGCGTGTAGAGCAGAGCAATATGTATCGGAGGGGGAAAAGAGAGCGCGGGAGATCATCATACTTTGTAACTGCTGGGCAAAAATGTAAAATGTCCCGCGAAGCTCTCGCGCCAGGGGTGGATATTGTAATGTACATGTACCGGGTGTCTAGAGTGAAGAGAACGAGCTCGCCATTGCGGGAGTGCAGAAATGAAGGGAAAAAAAATACAAGGAGATGGATACAGCAGAAATGTAAAAGTCATGTAAGAAATAGAAGAATAATGTGTTATTATTTACTTCATTGAAGAAAATAATTCAATTCAAAATGCAAAAGAAAAAAGGATACATCTCAGCGCGGTGGTCCATCGTAGTGGGCAATCTGACCCTTCAAAAAAATCGTCACAAGTAGGGTAAGGAGGGGCATGTTGAGAAAGTTTGGAATTATCGCCCTGTAATTCCTTAACAGTCTGCTGTATAAGAATGAACCCTACTTTGGTCAATAAGAAATTTATCTGGGAAAAAAAGTCAGTAGACGAAAATTCCTGTCATCCTTAATGTTTTACAGGATAATCGCTCTCAAATGACTAAGGCTATTTTGCTCAATCTGCCTCGATAGTGGGGTAAGTTAAGCATGGATATGCGGTAAGTTGAGCAAAGTAAGAATTGCATTTAAAAAATCAGACGTATGCAACATGATTTGGTACAATGCAGTAATGAACCAATAGTTACTTGTTAATTAGTGAGATTTTAAAACATCAACATTAATTGCAATGAACTTTGAAATATTTTTTCTCATTTAGTGGTAGAAGAAAATCTGTCAATCACGTTTTTTTTTACTTTTGGGTGCAAAAATAATGAAACATCCGGTGTTACCGTCTCGTGCGCCGTATGGCAACGAGCGATGGCGTGATGTGTTCCCCTCCCCCATACCTCTCTTTCCGCCATTCGATGCACCCGCGTGCGATGCTTAGTTTTCCAGATATTTCGATTGCCCAACTTTTACCCGACTGCTCAACACGCCCCTCCCTGCCCTAGGTCATTTTTTTTAATTTTTACAAAATCTCGTTTGCAAATTAAAGTTAAGGCCTTAGGTCACTCTAGGATTTTCCAAAAATCGATTTTTATTGTTAAAATGTACCGTAGTGTCTATGAAATTATATTCCGAAAGATTATGGGTGTGAAAAATCTCTAAGTACTCGATTTTCGAATTCTAGCGCAACCCCTCTTGATTCATGTCGTGACATTCTACTAACTTTAAACGCGTTTATCTCAAAACTACATTGTTCAAGTCGGCCGGACTCATAACTCAAACAAATTTCAACCGATTCACTTGAAATTTTAACTGCATATTCAGAATTACATTTTCTGAGGCACTACGTGGGATTTTTTAAATTATATTGCATAGTTCCTTCTTTATGAACAATTTTCTGACGATTTTCTCATGGCATTTTATACTTTTTGTTTTAGAAGTTCGCCATTTTGACAAAAAACAATATATCAAAAAAATCCTACGTACTTCTAGAGCTATTCTTATATATAATCGAAGAAACTTTATTGTCTCGTCATAACTCAAAAATTATAGAAGCTGTTGGTCCGGCCGCTGACCTTCCAGAAATAAAGGCGCCATCGGAAAAATGCTACACAGTCGCCATTTTGATATGTATCGCTGTGAAAAAATAATTTTGTATAGTCAATTACGTGTATAATGAAACCCCTATTTTGCAATTCCGATTTATTTTATGGTTTCGCTGAAAAAAAATTACAAAATATGCCCTTTTTGGCTTCTAGAGTGGCCTAAGGCCTTAAGGCGAAGTAGAAGGTGTACCACGTGACGTATGAGTGCGAGAGAGATAGCTAAAATTTTCGAAGCGAGATTTCTCAAAGGTGAATTATTTTTAGGACAAAGGAAAATCGTCAAGCTCTGTGTCAGGATATTCTCCAGAGCCTGATGCTTTGTTTTTCCTCAAAAACCTTTACCATTTATGAGAAAACTGGATCGGAAAATTTGTGAGGTTATATTGACCTTGTACATGCCCTTAAGACCCTAGGCTATAAAGCGATGTAATGAAAGAAGGGCAAAGCGATCACTCTGCCATGACAGACGAACGGGCATGAACTAATATGCGTCCTTACAGTCACTACAAAACCCTAAAAACGAGAATTACAAAATGGACAAACTTTGAAGCTATGTTCAAAATTTTTCTCTGAGGAATCTTCAAACTAATCTTCTCCAGGTTGAGAATTGCACACCCTGTATATATATATATACACACATACATACAGATGGGGAATTGTCCCGTAAGAGGGATCGACGTGCGTTTCGCGGCACACCGCGCGACTCCGGCGTATACACGACGGATTCGTCGCGGCGCGCCAACTTGACGTATGATGATAGTCGTTCGCATGCCATACACACGCCAGGCCCGCAGAGTTCCCTTTGTGCGCGCGTGTGTTTCTCTTCCTTCCTCACTTTAACTTGGGTCCCGCGCGAACTCCACGGGGAATCAAGATGCTCGTAATAATATCATTATCACAGTGGTCGACCACAGTCCCCCCATTTATATATATATATATATATATATATATATATATATATATATCTGTACACATCCGTGCACTATTTAACTGTAGTGCATTTTGTTTTTTTCCTTCTTTTACTTCGAGGCAACCCTGAGTGAGACATTTACGACGACCGAGATGCGTAATGACGTCGTCGTAGTTTGCGCATCGAACTTGCCTCGTCGAGTGGAACCGGAAATAGGCCTCCCTGGTTTCGTCGCTGATCCTTCTTCGCCTTCGTCCCTCGTTAGAACGAAGAGTACAATTGGAAGCGGCTTGATCAAGCTCTCAAGTCATGAACTGTAATGGACAAGTGTCAGGGAGCTTTGGCCTGGCCTCATAATCGGATGGGTGACCGCTCAGCCGATGGTTTGCCCGCTGATAACACTTTGGGAACTGTGATAAGTGGTGGCGAAAAAGTCAAAGGGATGAAAAATGCCCGAAGGGTGTACAGAGAGACACTCGAGTGATAGAAATCCATTCCGAATTAGGTGAGAAAGTCATCGCTAATTGATGGGTATATGGAGGAAAGAAAAAATTTAGCTATCCATCGGGAGGAAAGACCAGGTCTTCGGTGTGCTTCGAGAGGCAAAAAGTCTCCGGTAATGACGTCAGAGGCCAGCTGTCTCGGTTATTAATTAAGAGTGTGCGAGCGATGAGGCCCCGAACGCTCGGTGGTCGTCGGACCAAATTCGCCAGAAGGAATATATATCATATACACACACATACACGGGCGCGTGGAAATTAATCGTGAGGCTCGATGAATTTTGAACCTTTTCGCTGCCGCTCATCCGTCCCTCCATAATCTACCGTGTTAGACGCATCTCCTTCTATGTAAGATACTACCGAGAGATTACGAGCGGTGAGAAATTATTCCTGACTATCTAATACACCGTAGAATATATCATAGGTACATCCGTAATTCCTAATTTGTTGCGTCGATTTGTTTAAATTTGTCGGAGCCTGCATCGTACTTCGATGTGACTCCTTGTCATGGTAATTGGGATATTCTATTTGATTTATTTTGTGAATTTCATTATCATAAATTTTATTGCGATTTTGATTTGCTAAATTTATTGTCAATTTAATTTCTTGAATTTCATTGTCAACTTAATTCCGTGAATTTTACTGTGAATTTCATTGTGAATTTAAGTTTGCGAATTTCATTGTGAATTTAGGTTGGCGAATTTTTATTTGGTTAATTTTATTGTGGATTTAATGTCGTGCATTTTATTGTATATTTTATTTCGTGAATTTGATCGCGAATTCAAATTTTCGAATTTTTATTCCGTGAATTTTATTGTAGATTTTAATTCCGTGAATTTTATTGTGAATTTTAATTTCGTGAATTTCATTGTGAAATTAAGTTTGCGAATTTCATTGTGAAATTAAGTTTGCGAATTTTTATTCCGTGAATTTTATTGTGAATTTTAACTTCGTGAATCTTATTGTGTATTTCATTTCGTGAATTTTATTTTCATGGATTTCATTGTGAAGTAAATTTTCTGAATTTTATTGTGAATTTAATTTCGTGAACTTTATTGTGAATTTAATTTCGTGAATTTTATTGTAAATTAAATTTCGTGAATTTAATTAATTTCTACCAATCAGCTATCGTTAAGTGTGACATTTAAAAATAATTGAATTTCACCTTCAAGAATTTTAGTCTGGATCACAATTGGAAAAAACTCTTTGTTTTTTTAATTTTTTATGTTTCTTCGTGTGGCCTTACGGACTTTTACGATTCCTTGGAATTTTTGTCCACTTTTGTCACTTCACTACTTCCGGTTTTTCAGAGAGCCCCTGTAGTGTTGACCGTAGTTAGTTATTTCCTAATGCACTATCGCATTTGCACGAGAGCACAGGGAAAGTGTAGAAAACCGATGCCGATAAACGCAGCTATATTCTCGCGAGTTTCAGTTGTATTGTCATCGGAAACTCAGTAAAATCGCGATCACCCATCTGAGTATTGGTCGTTAACTGAGAAATTCCTCATAATTACTATCGAATTAGAAACTCTATTTGGTTTATTCTGCTTCTAATTAATGTCAATTTCTACCTGTCTTTTCGGGATGTAAGGTTCTTGCATTCAAACACAGATATTTATCAAGTAAACCGAATGGTATATTTTTTTTCTATGGCTTCTGCTGAAACTTGGACGAGCTGGTAATTACTCGAAAAAGGTCCTATTAATGAGTGAATTCATCAAAAAATCATCACGACGAAGACGTCAGCGCCGGCCCCCTCAATATTTTAAATATTTTTTCTCGTCTCTTTTTTTTAGCCTCGTATTTTTTTACTCCATCTCACTCCCTCCCTCTCGATTAATTCCATCTACTCTCCCAGCGCACTCGAGCAACTTTGCGCTCCCGGCCAACTTTGGTGTTCATCCGCACTTTTTTTTGCGTCATCCGCGCTCTCTGGGGCGTGAGCTTCTCGACGGAAAAGTTTTAATAATTCCGGTCGTCGTGCGACTTAGCCCCTTCGTGCGCTGCACTAAGCTCGAGAAATTATTGTTACCGGCGCTGGTTTATGTTGCGTTATGAAAAATGAATTTCCGTCTGTCCCTGCTTTTCGACGTTACTTACTTCTAAAAGACATTAACATCAAAATTACTCTGCATCTTTCCAAACGATATACCGTGCTTTTTTTATTGCAAAGCTCCTATCAAAAAATTTTCCAAACTTTCCAGCCGTGTTTAGTTTTTTCTTCAGGCCAGGTTATAGGGGTGAAAAGTAAGGAGGGCGAAAGAGCTTTCAGCCCAGATCGACACCGAAGACCCCCAGATTTCTATTTCCTTTCTCTCCCTCCCTTAACCTCCCCCGCACAAGTGCTCTCTTTTCTTCGCCAGAATTGATAATAACGAATTTTTAACTCAGCTTAAGAGTTAAGACGCCAAACGTTGGGAATTTCATATTTTATATTTGCACCTGGGTGTGCGGGCACGCCCAGACAGCCTGTAAATATGAAAGTGGATGAATCTGCGAAGAGAGATAATGTAAAACTCGGATGGTGCGAAAGTTGCGGGATGGAAAAAAAGGAAAACGTAAGTGAAAAAGACAAAGAGAGAGAGAGAGACCAGAAAAGGGCACGTATAGTTATAACTAACTGAGAAACGTTGGCAAGAGCAAAAGCTCAGAGATCTCATAAATTCCAGATCCAAAGGATTAGAGCTTTCCATCTTTCGCCACTCTGGCTCCTTTTTGTCTCTTCCGCTTCCCTCATCCCGCTCCTTCCTCATTCGCAAAGAGCCAGGCGTCAATGTAGCCACGTTCGTCCGGATTACTTTGGAAAGTACGAAGAGTGCGAAAAAAGAAAGGCTTCAATATCCAGATTGTATAAATAAGGATTGGCGAGAGTCATCAGCTGATCCTCTTCCATGAAAGAACCGGAAGAGACATCACCGAGTCAAAGGTACACGATGTTTCCGCCGTCAATCGATTATCAGAAATCCCGTCGGGTTGAAAAATAATCAGACGAGTTGTACTATCTCGACCAAAAGTGTTTTGCGATCGACTGAATGTATCTGCGTATCGTTGATTTTGAGAACCCCTGATCAATACGGTCTAGCTGTAGAGAGCACTAAATCGAATCCAATCCTGATTGACGTGATGCAGAGACGGAACCGATGCGCGAGAGCTGGGAAATAGAGAGTCGATAGAGACAAAGGGATAAAGAGTGAGAAAGAAATATCCTGCGGGATTATCTCTGGCGCCACCACGCACCTATCCGCGTATCGAGTTCAAGATGGAAACCGGTAGAGAGAAAGAGAAAGAGGGAGAGAGATCTTCTGTACATATCGACGGATGAGATGATGCTCCGAAGCTCGAACACCATTAGGTCCTGGGGAGGAGAGAGTGGTAGTGAAACAGGGAGATGAAGAAAGCCCTCGGGATTGTCTATCCGCGCAGCGAGATCACTTTGTGTGCGCAAGATCCTGCAGCCGAGTTCCAATAAAGCCACAAGCACTTCTCTCCTTAAAATCTCCAAAACTACGGAGACTGGAAGTCCTCGAAGAATAAATAGAAAACACAACCGTATAAACACAGGTTTTCGACAGTTGCCCTGTGCCTTGGTGGGCTGCCATACAGTAGTACATGAGGAAAGAATTACAACTTCCAGCAGAGACTCTCAGGAACTGGAAAGACCGGAGTGTATCAAAACGATGACCATCGTTTCAATGAGGAAAGCATTCGAAACGATCCCGGCGACTAGGGTAGGGAGGGGATGTTGAGCAAGTTTGGAATCATCGCCCTGTAATTCCTTAACAGTCTGCCGTATAAAAATGAAACGTACTTTGGCCAATAGGAAATTTATCTAGGAAAAAAAGTCTGTAAACGAAATTCCTGTTATCCTTATTGTTTCATAGATAATCGCTATCAAATGATTAAGGCCATATTTGCTCAACCTGCCCCGATAGTGGGGTAAGTTGAGCATGGGTATGAGGTAAGTTGGGCAAAGTAAGAATTGCAATTCTGAATGCGTTGTTCATTACCACAGTCGATTCTACTAAAAATCATATCAAACGTATTGCTCTCCATATCAAGTCATCCTTGTCCGGCAATGAGGTATCCTCGTGGGAAATGCATCCGCACGCGAGCACCTTACTTGTCCGCGTGCGGAAAGTGTGGACTAGGTCTCGACTACACGCTCTCCTGGTAAGTACCACATGTAAACTGCACGCCCACAAGCTAAAGCAATCTACGAGAAGAAGAAGAAGAAGAATCAAAGAAAGAGCAGGAGAAAAAGAAGAAGCACTCGAGTGAGAGCGGATACTCTCTTGTGTCTTGTCTTTCCTCCTCTCGTGGCTTGTAAAGTGCGCACCCCCTCCGCCCTCCCCGAGTAGGGGTGGTGGATTGTATGCTGAATGGGATTGTTTGTGGGCAAACACGGTGGAGAAGACCATCTCGAGAGGCTTTTACCAATGTCCGGGTCACGCCGTGAACGCTATTCGCCATCTCGTCCTTTCCACTGCAGGCTCACACACACAAACACATACATATTTATGCCCTTGTCTGTTCTGTAAGGTTCTATCTCTTTTTACAGAGAGATGGAACCTTCTCAATGCACATATGCACTGTGTACACCCCAAGGACGAAGATGCTGGTTCCATTGGGATTCGAACTTGTGCAGGATCACTCGAAACAAGAATGAGATGATAAGTAGAATGGGAAGAAAGAGGACGTGAAGAGAAAGAAGAAACGTTGAATCAAGCTGGGTCGCGGATGAAATTATCACGTTGCAAGTCACTCGTGTAACGCGGCTCTGATGCATTCCCTGCCTACCGCTGGATTCGACCGCGAGCTCATGCTGAGAAGATACACTTGAGAGCTTGGCAAAAAAAAACGTGCCAGTTTTCCACAAAGCGTACACTTTGTCCGCCATTTTGTTGCGATTTCAACATACTGAGAATTCGATGCTGCTGGCTTGATCTACCATTTCCGGTCGTTGCAGTCCGAGTACTTCAGCATTGTCGCGCAATGTGCAAGACCCAAACGAATGAAAAATGGATCATGTTGGAGGCTCGATCAGCGAGTACGATGGTCCAGGTCCTATGAGTTGATGAAAACGGTGAAATCGTCGGCTTTTTCAACAAATATATTCGAGCACGAGTCTTTTCGGAGCTTTTATATCGAATCAGAAACATGGCGTCGTCTCGGCGTGGTCGCATACAGGAAGCCCCGAGTTTGGCGAGGGTCGTTTGAAACTTCGCGTGTGTATACGGGAATAATAATAATACTTTTTTGTTTTTTTGGTTCTTCACGAGGGTGGTTGTTGGCCGTGTAGAAAAGCAAATAGCGAGCGCGTCTGTCGTATGTGTATGTGTATGTGGGAGAACACTAGTGAAGCGACGAGAGATGATCGGGCGATTCGAGGAGCTCGCGAAACGGTCCTCACAAGAGGAAGAGAGAGAGAGAGAGAGAGAGAAAGCAATAGAGAGCGAAAGGACGACAAGAGGGATGCGAACGGAGACCGTGGACCATCAGAATCGTCACCAACGTACCAAGCCAGTATGGAACAGGAGGATGGTTAGTTAGGGCTTGGTGTTTACTGAGCGAGTTACCCTAACCCAACTCAGGCGGTTGGCGGAATTAAACGTTCGACGGAGGCTCGTTAACGTCATGAATATGTACCCTCCTACTCTGCTGATGGTAGCTCTGGTGTGTCGCTCGGCGCTACCCTGGCGAACACCTTCCTGCATGTGTGCGTGTGTGCTCGCATCGTTCGAACGCCCCCGTGCGGCCGCAGTTCCATCAATATACATACATATATACACACATATATATATATATATCAGTAATACACTTGCGCGAGCTGGCTGTTCATCCGTACCAGACACGGGCATTGATAGCATTCCTCAAAAGCATAAGCAGCGTCATTTCCGGACAGTTATATGGCCATCGTTTCAACGAGGAAAGCA
The DNA here is from genome assembly GCA_963932345.1 of Ophion ventricosus. NCBI lineage: Eukaryota > Metazoa > Arthropoda > Insecta > Hymenoptera > Ichneumonidae > Ophion > Ophion ventricosus. The sequence goes on along the minus strand of OZ010721.1, from coordinate 17,226,393 downwards.
TTTGAAACAATTCCTGCCGCTACTCAATCGGGAATAGTTGAGATGGAGAAAAAGATGAACTCAGAAAGGGACAAGGTACCAATTCTCTTTGAATCCAATAGCTCCGTAGAATGTTCCAGCGTCTAGATTGTGGAACGTCGTGTATGGAATGTTCAATGATCGTCGAGACTATGGAACATTCTATTGGGTGTAGGGTAGGGAGAAGCATGTTGAGCAAGTTTTAAATTATCGCCCTGTAATTCCTTAACAGTCTGCCGTATAAAAATGAAACCTGCTTTGGTCAATAGGAAATTTGTCTGCGAAAAAAAACGTCCGTAGACGAAATTCCTGTTATCCTTATTTTTTCACAGATAATTGCTCTCAAATGGCTAAGGCCATATTTGCTCAACCTGCCCCGATAGTGGGGTAAGTTGAGTATGAGTATGAGGTAAGTTGGGTAAAGTAAGGATTGCATAAAAACATCAGACTTATGCACCATGATTTGGTACAATGCAGTAATAAACCAACAGTTGCTCGTTAATTAGTTCGATTTTGATACATTAACATTAATTGCAGTGAAGTTTGAAATATTATTTCTCATACAATGGTAGAAGAAAATCTTTCAATCACGTTGTTTTTTACTTTTGTGTGGAAAAATAATGAAACGTCCCGTTTTACCGTCTCGTGCGCCGCATAGCAACAGGCGATGGCGTGATGTGTTCCCCTCCCCCATACCTCTCTTTCCGCCATTTGATGCACCCGCGTGCGATGCTTAGTTTTCCAGATATTTCAATTGCCCAACTTACCCAACTGCTTATCATGCCGCGCCCTACCCTACTCAATTTTTCGTAGCATCCTTTAGTGACGGATTTAGTCAGCCCAAATCGTGTTTTAGTGTAAAGTAGAGACATGTTCTTCAATGCCGTTCGAGCATAGAAGACTGCAAAGATTGGCCCAGTAGGTCGATCATGCGTAGCGATTTTTCATAAACATGTTTGCCCAATGTTGGCTTCGTACTATGGGAACCTATCCGACATGAATTTATCCTACGGCCCAACGATGTTCCACTGCTAAGAGGAACTGAAGTATCCAGTAAATCTTCGAGTCCCATTTGGACCGTTGATGGCGAATGTATCAGGAAAAGCGTGACAAGAAGTTTAATATTAACACTGTGTGGAACAGCTGACCACAGCATCCCTTCTCCCTTGATCCAACCCTTTGGATATGGGGTTGTGACACTGCGACTCCTGTGCTGGTTAATATTCATCGGCTCGCGGTTGCACACGTTGTGGCTGGACCCTTCGACAAACCGCCGGCCCCACGGTATTCAAGCTTTTATATTTTCATGAATTCACGGCATAGAGAGTGTAACAGAAAGAGTGAGGGAGTGGTGAAAGGAGAGAGAGAGAGAGAGAGAGAGAGAGAGAGAGAGAGAGCCTTTCGGAGGCTGATCCACTAAATCAAGTAACAAAGTCCTAATCCAACGACTTATTTCTCTTTCAATCGCTCAGAACCACTGATCAACCTGTTAGCTAAAGACATCAAATGGACCAACAAAATGGCGGAACAAGATTTCTTAATTACAGCTCCAAAGTGTTGTACAGCCCTTTACTGCTGTTTTAAAAATATTTACAGAATACTTACGAGATACAGTGACGAAATGATCGTTGGACTCCAATTTGATCCGTTAAAATGGATCATGACAGAGATCGATGAGCTGAGCATTATAATTACTCGTACTCAGTCAGGTACCAAAAGATACGATGATAGGAAGATAGATAGAGAGGAGGGAAAGAGGCGAATGGGTCTTGTAGTATGGATAAATGATATTGTTGAGAAGTTGGATGGCGTCTCAACGTCGCCTCCGAGCTATCGCGCTCGTCATTTATATAAATAAGAACCCTCTACATGGTGTATACGCCTGTATATATATATAAATGTATATTTATATGTCTATATATACATACATATACAAATATACACACAAAATATATAATATTAGAGAGACGAGCGATACCCTGCTACCGTCGCGAACGAGACTTTCATATGTGTCCGGGTGACTCCACACTTTGCATTATGCCTGAAGCTCAGACGTCCAGCAGGCAAACGAAAGAAAGGAGCGCTGCTGGGAATCACGCTTCAGGATTACGAGGGCATTCAGAGAGATCGCGACGGTGACTGACTCCAAGTTACTCTCTCTCTCTCTCTCTCTCTCTCTCTCTCTCTCTCTCTCTCTCTCTCTCTCTCTCGCTGTAATCTTCCTCGCATCCGTCGTCTATTTTTTTCCCCGGGCAACCGCGAGAAAGATAAATAAAAAGACGCGTCCGCGAAGTGGATGATTGGAGGGGCGGCGGGGGGGTAAAAAATGAGGAAGAAGTGAGAAACTGACGAGCAGAAGGCACCGGTCTATCTCTAACGAGGAGCCCACAGCACACGTATAAGGCTAATAAAATAATCCAAGGTAAGAAAAAAAAGGTTGTCTTGGCTTCTTTTCTTTTTTTTTTTGTTGTTCTGGACTTTATTGTGAAAAGGAGTCAGTCTCGATAGCAAGGGAGGACTTTTTTGTTGAAAAGGCACTCTCTATTGCTCTCTCTCTTCCTCTCAATCTCTCTCTGTCTCGCTGTCTCTCTCGAGATAAACGAGGATACCAGCAGGAGACAGAGAGAGGCATGAAGGAGCGCAAGCAGTCTCCGTGCGCGTTAAAAAAACTATGCCTCGTTCCCAATGGACGACATATGTGTTGTGGCCACAATGGATGCGTAAAAGGGCGATGCGGAAAGGGAGGCGGGAATGAGATGCGTATAACGCATCGATAAGTTACAACATACAGGGATGAAGGAAGAGAGAGAAAGAGAGAGAGAGAGAGAGAAAGTGGGAAATAAGGAACGTCATCGCGTGGTTATGGTTTAACAGGTCGTCATAACACTCGTCGGCGGTGCCCACTGACAAAAGAAGGGACCTTTAAGCAAATAAACATTCCAACGAACCAGTTACTTAACGATCGCCATTCGTTCGTACGCAAGCCGGCTGTTTCCTTTCCATTTTATATATATATATATATATTGGGTGATGATTTTGAAGACCAACCTCATAGTAGCCTGCCGCCCCCATACTTAACATTATATAAATCGCGTTGTAAAATATTTAATATACATATGTATATAAATCTCCTATTTGGAAAAAAGTTAGTGCGTTTATACAGGGTGACAATTATAAGGTGGCCTTCTGTTTTTTAAGGATCTTGCGCGGACATTTCGCGACTGAGAAAAGTATGATTTTTAATGGTATTTCAAGGTCTCTTCGAAAAAAATGGCGTATTTTTGTGATAAGTCGTGTTTGCCTGAACAAAAATTGAGCATCCTGCAAAAATATCAACATTTGATTTTCAGTGCAGCAAAATGAAGATAATGAAAATTCGAATACGAAACAGTCTTGAAAAACTTTCTTTGTGCATCTCATCATGGCGAATCCATTTGAAAAGTGGATAAATGGAAATCATGACATGAGAAAAAAAATTTAGGAGCGTTTAGTATTCGGAATTCAATTATCTTCATTCTGCTGAGCCTAAAATGGACTTTTAATTTTTCTTCCAGAAAGCTCAATTTTTTTGGCAAATACGCTCATCACAAAAAGCCGCTATATTGTTTTTCGTCTTGAAAAACCATCATTTTTTATATTTTGCGACCGAAAAAAGTATGAGATTTATAGTTTTTCAAGTCTTCTTCGAAAAAAAATAGTGCATATTTTGATGAGGAGGAGTATTTGTCAGAAAAGATAAGCATTCTGGACAAAAATGAAAATTCTATTTTCGATCCAGTAGAATGAAGATAATGAAACCTTCCGCTCCAGGTTTTTTTATAATTATAATTTTCATCAATTTTATTTTTCAACATAATACCATGTAATTTGAACAAACTGAATGTTATTACTAATGTTGCACGGTGTGCTATTTCCAGAAGCAAGAATCTACGCAAAACCCGACGTTGCATTCTTTACACTCATATCTTGTGTCCGGAGTAAAGGGAAAAGTATTTCTAAAGAATTTTACAAAGAATTTCGGATAACAAAATTATTGTTTCTGGCCTACTAGGCGCTAATTAACGAGTAGTGTCCAAGTTTTTTTTTTAATTCACAACGCCGTTTACATTATTTTAGCCCAAACGCATATTTTCAAATGGAATAAAATTTATCAACTTTAAAGTGCATCTTTTTGATTGATCATTTTTTTCTCGATGACGGGATACACAAAAAAAGTTTTTCAGGAGTGTTTCATATTCGGAAATTTCATTATCTTCATTCTGCTGAATCGCGAAAGGAAGTTTGATTTTTTCTCCAAAATGCGCATTTTTTTTTAGCAAATAGTACTCATCACAAAAATACGCGATTTTTTTTTCGAACAGGCCTTGAAGAACCAATAAATATCATATTTTTCTAGATCGCAAAATCTCCGCGCCAGATCCTTGAAAACACATGGCCACCTTACAATAGTCACCCTGTATATATTGTATACATACAGTTATATATTCACCATCAATATCATATTCGCTTAGGAATACCGAGGTCTTAACTGACAACTGATATCAGCGACCAAGCAGCATGAATACTCGGGTTAGAGCGAGAGAAAAAGGATTTTTTAAAATAAGCAAAAGCGTGAGAGATAGAGAGAGAGAGAGAGAGAGAGAGAGAGAGAGAGAGAGAGAGAGAGAGAGAAGAGAGGACGAAATAAAAATAGTGAGCATAGCAGCGCGGCTTTGCCTCATATCGTCTCTCATTACCGGATGCTGAAGAGCAATCCTGAAGAGGAGCTGGCTCCCGGAGAAAGAAATAATACTAAACACCGGACCAACCGGTCGTCGTCCCTTGACCATACTGTACACAAAGCAGAATTTTGTTCTCCGACGAACGAGTTCGCCTGTTTAGTCGCCACCGGAGAAAAGTGGTCGCGATCCTGAGTGCAGAGAACAAAAAAAAACGACTTGAGCGCGTGGACCAACAGGATTTTTATTTTCCGATCGAAATGAAATTCAACTCGTCGCCCCTGTTTGTCCAGCTTTTTTGCGTAGCCTTTTTAGCGTTTGAAAAAATAATTACGCGGACGAGATGGTCGCGGAAATCGCGGGCACCACGAATGGAGCCCCTTAAATTTTTGTCACAGGGGCGATGAAACGTTGAATTTTTATCGCAATCGCGGATCTCCACGCGCCAATTCGTGAAATCAAAAGTTCCGAACTGGTTCGTCGCTCTCTGAAGTACTCTCGAAGGTCCCGGGATGATGGGCGAACAATGACGAGCCGTGTCATTGTTGCTCCAAGAAGTCCTGGAGCCTCGGATCATTGAGCAAGCCAGAGAGAATGTGAGAGAGCGAGAGAGAGAGAGAGAGAGAGAGAGAGAGAGAGAGAGAGAGAGAGAAAGAATGACTCAATTGCGGATAGAAAGAGTCAAGACTAGTCAAGAGACTATATACATCCTCAGTTTGAACCGTTAATTAAGTCATCAGCTACCGAACAGCTACCGCCCGAGCATCTCGTTCACTCGGCCTCCCGAACATTATATCCTCGTGTGTTCTGCCCCTGCTGCTTCTCCGGTGAAAACTCTTAAACTCTGAGGCCTGTAACAGCCGTCAGACACCTCCTCGTTGGACTGTCTATCGCGTCAGAGAAAGCGAGACGGAACATGGAGTATATAATGGACGAAAAAGAGCAGGCAGAGGAGAGAGAATAAAAGAAACGTATGAAAAAAAAGAAACAGGACGAAGAAGCGAGAAGCACGTGACCGAAGAATGAAAAAGGATTAAAAATAAAACGAGATAGGTAAAGTGAATGGAAAGACGCATTAAAAGACGCATAGGTAAAATGAATGGAAAGACGCATTAAAAAAAAGGAAACAAAAGATATAGATGTGTATATATATGTATAAATAATTTTGTGTGTATATGGCTCGAAAACCGCTCAATTAATTCCGATTTATCCGAGGCATGACGCGTGAGATTTCGATTCGATTATCTCCTTTTGTCCGTTCGTGTATTATAGCCGGTAGTTGTAAATGTGCGTATATACAGGGTGGCTCGAAAAGTGACGTCCGAAAGGAAAATCTCGATGCCTCGCATCCAATATCTATCCCAATCACGATCTATGTTCTACGACTCCTTTTAGTTTTTGCGAAAAAAAAGGGTTTCTAATTCTTTTTTATTTTTTGTTTTTGTTTTTGTATATGCACTTGTTTCTTAGAAGTTTTTAACCCTTCGTGGTCGCACTTTCACATTCAATCGCGGTGGTCACGCTTGGATCGATTCTACCCAGTCAGTTTTCAAAAAAGTATTGTGACCAAACTATCCGTCGAAGTGGTTCAAAAAATTACAAAATATGTTTTGAACTTTCTAGATGATGTAGGAAAAATTTATTTATAAGAAATAAAATGGTGACATGTTAAAAAAAAATCATAAAGAGGCGAAACTGCAAAAAAGGCACTTTTTCGCTCAAAAAATCATAGTTCCGTGAATTTTCAACATTTTAACGTGAAATTTGGACGTGACACTACTAAGATATGCTGCTTTTTGGAAAAAAAAATAGTAGCATAGTGCGCGTTCCAAAAAAGCCATTTATTCCGACATGTGAAGCGGGTAAATTTGATAGTATGAGGATACTTCAAACTCCAGGTAAGATGGTCAATACAGTTCCATTCGAAGCCGGGAACTATTATATATTTACGCCAAAAATTGACCGACGGGTCGATTCTACCCAGAGTGACCACGAAGGGTTAAAAGCAATTGGGTTATTAAATGATTTTTTTTTTCATTGTAAAGATCATGTGCGATTTTTAAAGCAAAGTATTTTTCTTTTTTTTTCAACAATTAACAATGATGTAGCACATTGAAATTGTTGTTCTGTTCGGCTCGGTAAAAACGCGCCGAGAGCATCCGAAGTTATCCGAGCGCTCTGCGACGTCACCGCTCGAATGCCAGTATACGAACTTCACGTATGATACGAGTATTCTGTCAACGATGCCAACGACAAAATCGTATAAGCCTTGTTTCGTTCCTCTTTGTATAAATACGACGAAAAGTGCCCCTAATAGGTATTTCTGAATGTGCCACAAGACATAAAACGTCGAAATCTGTGGTTGGATGCAGCACGACGTGTCAACCCGAAAACATCGTCCACTTATTTTTGCTGTGAATACCACTTGTATGTGAGTGTAAACGTGTTATAACATAAACTGTATTGAAATATTTTTTTTTTAATACGTCTTTTTTAAAATGCTTATAATACGTAGCGGCAATAACTGACACAATTTATCAAGCCTCTCCTAACCTAAAAATGTTCAGTTATTCACGGTCGGTAAGTTACTCGAATTTGCCTTCACGAATTCACTTTCACACATCGTTGCACGAAAATTAAACTATATTTTGACTTTTTCAGAATGCTCGAGATTTTTAGATGTAAAATAACACAACATTTTACTTTCGTATACACCCGCGTGTAAGCCGTATACATAGCCTACTCGGTCGCGTTCGAGCGGTGACGTCACAAGCACCAGCGCTGATAGCGTGACATTTCGCACCAATGTCTACAATTTGAATTTTCGTAATATAAAAACAATTAATAATTATATTTAGAATTATTCCAAAGAAAAACCCTTTTGATATTCGGTTTTAATATAAAAAAAGATCAATTCTAAAAAAAAAATCGAACATTTTTTTTCTAACCATTCAATTGGGAGCCATTTAGACTAGGATAACATTTTTTATCATCTGAACTTTGGTGACTGATCCTGTCAAACGTATTTTTTTCAACGTTTGCTCAAAATCTAAAGCATTCACGTTAGTGTTCACTGAGTCACATTTGTTGTTCAACAGTGCACTTCAGAAATATAATATAAATTTAAAAAATCGCGAAGTAAAAAAGAGAAAATTTGTTTAAATACTTTTTTTCTCGAAAAGTAAAAAAGATCGTGCAACATACATGGGGCTGATTCGGATAGGTATTGGTACGAGGCATCTAGATATTTTTTAGTTTTCGTGAAAAAGGTATTTTTGATTATGTTTCGCGTTTTCCTGTAACAAGGGTTTTTATTTTTTCCTCTTCTGTGCATATGCTTTTTTCGCAGAAGTTTTTAAAAGCATTTGGAAGTCATTTAAACTGGTATAAATATTTTATTCAATCGATCAAAGGAATTTTATTTGTACAACTTATTAAAAATGTTTTTTTACAAAACCGTAATTTTCCGCTTACATGAAATCAAACGAATTTTATGTTTTTCTATTTTACATAGTCGATACATTTATATCAGCCATATTTTCAAGACCTTCAAATGGAATAGAAAGATCGACGATATTAGGTGTCTGGCAATGATATCGTGCAAAAGTTGAATTATCCGTTTGTCGAGTGCGCAAGGAAGGGAATTTGAGGAAGAAGCGGGAAAAAGATGGCGCTGATACCCTCGAGGTGAAAAAAAGGGAGAAAAAAATAGTGGCTGAGGTGTCAGGTGGCCAGCAGCGTTCATCGTTTCTTTCTCCATCCCCTGTATATCATAAGCGTTCGTATTTCTTCGAGTCACACCTTGCAGGAAACACTTGAGACTTAATTGCTCCATTCGCGGCACCAACTAACGCGACCGGGCTATTTATTATATATATATATATATATATATATATATATATATGAACTGAAAAAGAAATGACGCGGGCTGGCTACATCCGTCATTGGCGGGTTCCAACGAATTATTTATTGAAAGAATGGAACAATATTCAGAGTAATCAAATATTTTAGTGTTTCACCTTAATACTTCGTTGGCCATCTGTGAATAAAAAATTTCGTTGATTCGAGTGATTACGTCTATACACGTATGTAGGTAATTTTTAAGGCCTTAGGTCACTCTAGAGACAAAAAAAGGGCATATTTTGTGATTTTTTTCAGCGAAACCATAAAATAAATCGGAATTACAAAATAGGGGTTTTATTATACACGTAATTGACTATACAAAATTATTTTTTCACAGCGATTCATGTCAAAATGGCGACTGTGCAGCGTTTTTCCGATGACGCCTTTATGTCTGGAAGGTCAACGGTCGGACCAACAGCTCCTATAATTTTTTAGTTATGATGAGACACTAAAGTTTTTTCGATTATATATAAGAATAGCTAAAGAAATACGTAGGATTTTTTTGATATATTGTTTTTTGTCAAAATGGCGCATTTATAAAACAAAAAGTATAAAATGCCATGAGAAAATCGTCAGAAAAGTATTGATAAAAAAGTAACTATGCAATATAATAAAATAAATCCTACGTAGTGCCTCAGAAAATGTAATTCTAAATATACAGTTCAAATTTCAAGTGAATCGGTTGAAATTTGTTATAGTTATCAGTCCGGCCGACTTGAAAAATGTAGTTTTGAGATAAACGCGTTTAAAGTTCGTAGAAAGTCACGACATGAATCAAGCGGGGTTGCGCTAGAATTCGAAAATCGAGTACTTAGACATTTTTCACACCCGTAATCTTTCCGAATATAATTTTATAGGTACTAAGGTACATTTTTAACAAAAAAAAATTGATTTTTGTAAAATCTTAGAGCGGCCTAAGGCCTTAAGACATTTGTCTTTACCCGTGCGGAAAATTGGCAGGGCATCCTTAATACGATTCGGGGCCTTCGATGGATTGTTTGTGGATTCCATAGTAGGGTTTTCCGTAAAAGAGCCGGACCGGGCCCCTTTTAGGGGATGATAGAGTAGGTAGGTTAACTAAAACTATGGTCTAAGTACGGAGACCGAGTAAGGGCCTTTAAGGGGTGTAGTTGTAGATTTCCTAGTAGCGATTACCCCAATGGTACCAGACTTTGCTATTATAGGGGCAAATCAGTATAAATTGCTTTACTAAAGAATTCGTAGCATAATAATTATCGAGATCGATTAAATATAATAATTAAACTATGCGTTTAGTGGACCAGCTGTGATGCCTTGAACAAACACGCATGCCGTTAGTTCATTCGAACAACGCGGGATCAAACGTGTCAAAATATGTGACCAAATTCTAAGCCTCGAATGTATTGAAATAAAACATTTCTTTTTCACAGTGCATACACACGCACGTACACATATGGTTGCAATAAATTTTATGAAGCACTGTTGAGGCAATTTTAAAGGCCCTGGTTATTTTGCCTCCAATGTAGCTCGGTAGCAAAGTGTGACCGGCCACTGATAGCCCATATGAGCCTTTCAGACTAGGGCCTTAATAAAGTTAGAGAAAATTAACATGGGCCCGATCAAAGCCCGAACTCAATTTCCGCACGGGTAAAGACTGTCCCAAAAATCTCCTTCCCCCATATACAGCTGAGAAAAAAAACGTATGTGATTAAAAGTCAAATGAAAGTTCAGAGTAAGCTGCGATAAAGATAATTCTTATTTATTTGTATATTCAATTAAACATTCTTCTATCTTGGTGTAAATTGCGATTGCTGAAATCTGAACGCTCTCCAACGCGCAGCTTCCCTTTTCTTGCCCTTCCGCGAGGATTTAATCGCCGCAACACACACACACACACACACACACACACACACACTGCTCTTGCTTGCAGAGATTAGCGCGGGGGTTCGGCGCGTATATGGTCTTCGAATTTGCTCTACGGGGGTTCTTTCTGGTTCTTGTGACGTGCGCGATAAAGCACGAGAACGACTTCCGGATGGAGAGGAGAACAGAAAGAGCTCCGAGCCAATCTGCCGAATTGTTTGTCCTCGAATGTTGCACGAGTAGAGAGGCTCGGCTCGGGCCGTGTAACTCGACAAGGAGCGACCGCGTAAATAGATACACTTCTTGTCGATCCTGTCAAGAATATATATATATATATCTATATACACTTCTGAAGGGTCTGGCGCAGCGATTTTGCGACCGAGAAAAATATGATATTCAATGGCTTTTCAGGTCCTCTTCAAAAAAAAATATAACGTATTTTTGCGATTAGTAGTATTCGCTAAAAAAAATGGAGCATTCTGGAAAAAAATCAAAACTGCATTCCCGGTTCAATAGGATGAACATACTTAAGTGAGCAGGACAAAGATAATTAAATAAATAGCATGATAAAAATAATTAAACACGAAACACTCGTTAAAAAAACCTTTTTTTTTAATGGAATTTAGGAAGCTCTGTCACAAGCGTCTTACCTCCAGAAAAAAATAATAATTTTTGGGGATAACATAGATAAAGTACTCATGTTCACGTATGCAAAGTTTCAGGTAAGGTCAACGACTAAATAAGAGAGATACAAATTGTTGAACTCAGGATTTTTAACAGAGGGCTTATGAAAGCGTCACCCTGAAAACGCTTGTATCATGTGATGTCTTTACACTCACGCAACGGATATTATATTGCATACTTCCTTTTTTATGAACCATTTTATTGACGATTTTCTCATGGCGCTTTATACTTTTTGTTTTAGAAATGCGCCATTTTGACAAACAAAACAATATATCAAAAAAATCCTACGTACTTCCCCAGCTATTCTTATATATAATCGAAAAAACTTTAGTGTCTCATCATAACTCCAAAATTATAGGAGCTGTAGATCCGGCCGTTGACCTTTCAGAAATAAAGGCGTCATTGAAAAAATGCTGCACAGTCGCCATTTTTATATGTATCGCTGTGAAAAAATAATTTTGTATAGTCAACTACGTGATATAAAAAAACCCCTGCTTTGTAATTCCGATTTATTTTATGGTTTCACTGAACAAAAAAAAATCACAAAATAGGCGGTTTTTTTGCCTCTAGAGTGGCCTAAGACCTTAAAAAACCATTGAAAATCATATTTGCCTCGCTCGAAAAATGTCCGCGCAAGACCCGTAAAAAACACAGGCTACATTATTAATTGTCACCCTAAATATAAATATAAATCGATAGCCTCCTTGCTCTGTTACAATTCATTCTGGAACTGCGCACATCCGGCACACGAGCCATACGAAAGAATCGCCGTTATAGGTCCAAAAATACGGATCGATTTGTCGTGAGGAAAAGAGAAAAATGCCCGAGGGTATCAAGGGTTGAACGGATGTCTGTAGGGTACAGGCGAAAATCGAGGAAACTTTTTGACGCAATTGATCGCACGAACGTATCTCATCGCTCGATCTTTTTTCGTACGAGGATCCCACTGTGTGGCGGGATAAAAGATCGAGAGAGAGAGAGAGAGAGAGAGAGAGAGAGAGAGAGAGGGAGAGAGAGAGCACAGCGATCACGAGATATTTGCCATATACTGCGTCGAGATTGTTGAATCACGGGGTAGACGATAGAGAACGAGGGAAAGGGAAACAAATAAAGGGTTATTGTATTTGCACCGGAGCTCCAAATTCCTGCAATATATATAAACATAGATACACACTAGTACATGTGCATTTGTCCAGAGGGTGAAAAAGGTTCTCCTGATCTGACGCCTCGAGTGAAAGGAGGGAAAGGATTTCTTCTGATGCCTTGGCAAAGCCCTTGGGCGAATTTTTCGCCCGCTTTTATTTCCCTCACTTTCTTCCACACTACGTATTGAGTATTTGTATGTGGTATTGGGTATTTATACCGAGTAATTATACCGCAATGCAATATTTTTGCCATGCTTCTTATCGTGATTGAAAACAAAAGGATAACAATATCGATTAGCGCGGTTTTAGTTAGGTAACTGTAGAAATTTTAATGTTTCTTTGTCTTTATTCCATTAGTTAATATTCATTAATAATGAAAACACGTATTTCTCAAAAAGAAAATCGTTCATTGAAAAATAAACTGATTATCTACTTTGTGGAAAATACGTGTTTTTTTTAATTAATGAAAACTAATACCGTATGAAAAATTGCCCGCGGAATCGCATACGGAAATTAATTTTCATTAAGCGGCTATTCTACTGTGAAGGCTAAAAAAATAAGCCATTTTTTAATTTTTTTTTTTTTTTGAAAACGTTGCATGTATCAGTTGAAAAAGATTCTTAATCTGTATGAGTGTCGCTATCGCTCGAACTAGAATTATTGAAAAATATTAATTTTTACTTATACTTTCGCCCGAATTGTGACGAAAAAAACGTGTTTTTCGAACACTTTTGCAAAGAACGACGTCATTTTGTTATCTTGCAATATAAAATAATACTTCTAGTTCGGGCGATAGCGACACTCATACAGATTAAGAATCTTTTTGAATTTTTTGTTTCAAATTACTTGGAGAGCGCAAATCATCAACGCCAACGACATACTTTTTTTCATGCCTTCACACGATTATCAATTGTTAAATAAATATACATTTATATGCAACAAACAAATTGTTTTCTATTCTGTAAGAGTGTACCTTTGAGCGAAAAAAAGTTTGTACCGATACATGACCAACTTTTCCAAAAGAAATTATTAAAAATAGCTTATTTTTTAGCCATCACAATAGCCTTAATAATTAAAAAAAACACGTATTTTCCACAGAATTTATTTTTTATTCAATTATGAGTAAACATTTCTACACGCAAAAAAAATTGTATCAGCTGCCGACAACCATGTTTTTTTTATCTTTCATATTTTTTTCGTAATTTTTTTATAAAGGTTGTCAATAATACTTGTACCTTTGTGTTAAAAAAATGCGTGACATTTCCGCCGGTCATTGCCCAGAAAAAAAAATCCGAATTTGGACATTTTTTCTATTCCTCTGGTAGACGTAGCCCCTTAAATTAAGGCAAATAAAGATTTTAAAAAGTTTCAGTTATCTAAACCAAACTGCACTAATCAATATTATTCTATATTTGTTCTCAATCACGATAAGAAATACGACGCGGTTAAATTAGTCGGTATAAATACTCAATACCACACATAAATGCTCAACACTGTGTAAAAACAATGCATCTAAAATAACTTTTAAACAAATGTTGCCATATTTATAGAAAAAAACATTTCAAGCACCTTCCTGTCTCCGAAATCAAGTATCCTTTTAAAAAATTAACAGCCAAGTACTGATATTCAACATTGCATAGATTTGCCGGATTTAAAATATCCTTTACCCATATATATAAATATATATATATACGAATGGTGCAGGAAGGCTACAAAGGTGAACAAGACAGTGAGGACAGGGAGATCGGCAGCAAGAGAGGAATATGGCATCGCGTACAACACGCCTTGTGATTATCGTTTCATCAGTAGTGTAGTAGAAGCCATAGTCTCTCATTAGTACAATGCTCCTGTCGTTTTGGCCTTCTCTTTTCGAACCTCACGATTACATATATATATATATAGGTATGAAAATGGTCTGTGAGCGAAAATAAGGGTGTATCGCAGCCCGGGAAAATTGTAAGTGTCGCGAGATCAAAGGGTGGTGTAGTAACGTGATATCTAAGAGCAGCTGACACATATACGTATATACATATCCTCCGATGTATTCATATCTATACGTGTGTCCGTGTAGTTAGTTCTCGCTGGATTTACTCACACGTGTATTGCCGTAGACAGATCTGAATTACAGTTCTTTATCGTTTCTTGTTGAATGACAAAGTTACGATATCTTGTACGCTTTTATTGGTGGGACAATGTCATTTAGTCAGTTTCGAATGATTTCGAAACTAAATCAAAGACTTAGATGAGATAACACTGACTTGCGTTTGCTGAAATTCTCCAAAATGAGATTACGTTGAAGTTTGCATGCAACGTTGGAAGGCAACGATATATCAGAGTGTCAAATTTCGACCAGAACGGAAATTTCATGACATTTAAGGATTTTCAAGGCAAGGAATAGGGAATTTTTTTTCATGACTTTTAGTATGACTTTCTGTTATAAAAGTATAGTGTATGATTCTTTAGTGCGACTTATTTTCTAAATTTTTATATTTATATTCTGCTCTTTGAAACCGATGTGTGTTTTATGCCAATGAAAAGTATACGAAATAAACGAAAAGTCATCAAACTGTACAATTCCATGTGTAGTAAAAAATGTGAGACAAACATCATTTCAAGTTTGCTGTAAAGAAATATATTTTGAAAACATCTGGAAAAATATTACATACATTTAGGAACTTTGAGTAATATCATCTAGTCGCTTTACATGAATAACAAAGAAAAACTAATATGTTGAGATAACGAATTATTTCTTTTTCTACTACCTTTTTTGCTAATACCGTAGATTGTCGAAAACCCGCGAGAATTTGAAATTATTTTAGATAAATTAATACAAAAATCGGCCATGATAATGAGTGCTGCAGGGATTAAAAAAAAATCAGATAGACTATTAATTTTTCATGGCATTTCATGACTTTTTCAAGGTCGAGTGTAATTTCGTGACATTTAAGACTTTTCATGACTTTTCAGGTCGGTAGACACTCTGTATTTTTTTTTTCTTCATTTTCTATTTCCTTATTTTTATCATTATCTACAGCCTTTTTTGCAAATTGAGATTGTAGATTTTTAATAAAAATAAGTAGAACCGTTTGAACCGGTTTGACGGAATTAATTGGTAAAAAACAAAAGTAAATGAAAATAATTAATTTTGAATTAAGAATTAGTTTCGTTGCATTCCAAAAATTCAAACCTCAAGTTCATAGAATGAGAAAGTCTCTTTTTAAAAGATTTTTCCTATTTTGATTTTTGGAATAAGGACATTTTGATAATTAATTTTTCCGAGGGAGTCTCAGGACAGTTTTGTCGATTGGGACGGAGCGAATAGAGTACGAGGATAGTAATTGGCATACTGGTGTGTATTTCCGAGTTGCAGCTTTTCCCTTGTGAAATTGAATGGCCAACGACTAGACTGCCGGCTGCTTAAGATTTTGGGTAGTACGGGGGAACCAACACCTATAGGTTTGTATTAGTATTATCGCGCTTTCCTTGATCCCATGAAACTTCTTGCCTCATTTCTCCTTGTTCCTTCATCTTCGTCGCACAAGACGACGTCGCGCTGCGACGCGGTAACGGAATATCGTGGCACCGAGGTGCGGTGTCAAGTGCAGACGACATCCCCTCAACCTTGGCGCACACGCTTACACCATCCACCCTGATCCTTGGCAAAGCCTTGGCTCTCCTTCAATCTCTGCTCTCTAACGAGCAACTTTTGTTTCATGTACTGCGGGCAAGATTTTTTTTTTTCGCTCAGACGATGGCGCGTTTACCGCGGTAATATTATTTTCTTGGCTAATTACAGTGGTATGAGGAAAATAGCAAAAAAGAAAGCTTAAGATAATATCGTTTGAGCGACGGATAGACGGCTACGAAGGAAGATCTCAACTTTATAAAAGGAACGATCAATATTTTCGATACGATTGAGTACTCGTACGTTTTTGCTAAAATTCTGCGTTGGTTGAGTAAAATTTCATTCCGATCGGTTGCGCCATTCCGGAGAAAATGGAAATTGCGTTTTCGAAGTGGACGGAGCGCGAGGTACGTCATCTGGAGGCGCTTGGCCATTTTGAGATGCTCCGCCATCTTGAGGTACTCCACCGTTTCGAATGCCACTCTCATTTGCGAACAACCTACATCCTAATGGTCCCCGATAGGTCGTGTTATTTTTATTAAATAAAAAAAGAGTTTTTTGTCACTGTGATAATTGTTTCATTGTCAATCACGCAAACAATTATCTCGTTACTTTAAATCTTGCTGTAACCACAGACGCGCGTGCTTTCAACGTATCCGAAAATATTGAAATAAAAAAATTAAGCTTGTCTCCTTGGAATGCCCAATCTGCGAAATTTAATATCACTTAACCTCATCCCTCGAAGTATACGCGTATCTCATAGCTCGAATCGCTGCCCGCTATGCCCAACCTTCTGTTTACTATTTTTTTTTTTTTTTCGTCATTCTGGACGACGTTCTAAGCTTCTTTTTCTTCGTATAACTTCAGTTTGCCTCGTGTAGCTTGAGTAAACGAGCATGCATACCACGAAGACTAGATACAGGAGACCAAACTCCAATGGGAAAACAGTGAATAGAGTGTACCCGATAATGCGATTAATAAGGACAGCGCTAATAAGTTTGGCACTCTTGTGGTATTTTTCGAATAACTCTTCGTCCTACCACTTTTTTTCGAATTTCATCACCGACAAACCTTTATAATTTTTCTCATGTCCGTCCGTCTGTCAGCAAAGTCCACCCTCCCCCACTTTTCGCCCTGTATTCTCGGGACGCTTCGATTAATTTTTAGAAAAATAATTCGAGAAAATAACATTCAGTATTTTCAAGTAAAATTATTACAGTTACTCCCGGATAATTAGTTTCGGAAGGAGAAAACAAAATGTTAACGATTTTTAATGGAGGTTTCGTCTGAAATTTTCTTGACAATGTTCGGAAAGTTGGATGTGTCAGATTATAATGATTGCTGTCCGAAGAAAACTATTGTTTAATAAGCATTAAATTATCTTGCAAACTTGTTCAAATGAGTAAGGTTTTCATTCAATGTTACAATTATGTGCGTATCTAACATGCTCCGGATTTAACATCTGACTTTAATGCGTGGTCTGACACGCACTTGACCCTTTTTTTAATTCTATCATCTTGCACTTTTTGGTTCTTTTTCAATTCCGTCCCTTCGTTCATCCTCTCTCTCTCTCTCTCTCTCTCTCTCTCTCTCTCTCTCTCGCCCTTTTTGTTTTCGCATCGCGAGACCCAAAACCCAAAATCCGCGAGGGCAGCAGGGAATTGGCTCCGACGGAATCTCGAGTTACGAGAAGGGCACATGGGCGAAACAGGACACCCCGCGGCGTTTCGAGAGAAACGCTCACGCAGATATCCTCATACTCTCCCAACAACCCTCAAAAAATGAAAGAAAAAAAAACGCGTAAATAAAAAAAAAAATAATCTTTCGATTCTTCTTGTGGCGCGGCGAATAAATCGGCAGAAAATCAATATCGAGAGGACCGGCGTACTTTATATTCTCCTTTACATTCTAGACAACAAAAAACAAAGAACAGCCACCATATTGAGCGCTATTGAGAGAGTCAAGGCGAAAATTCATGACCTGAGAATTTTTTATACCGATTTCTTTTTATCGGACTTTCTATGGATTTCGGAAAATCGTAGACGGACATGCAATTTTTCAAAATAAAGCAAAATCGTATTAGCACAAAATCGAGATTGACCATAAATCAAATGAAACAAAATCAAGGTGCAATAAAATCAAATTGGCAAAAAATCGGAATCGTCGAAAATCCAATCGAATAAAAATCAATCAAATAAAATTGAAATGAACCAGCGTCGAAATTAAACAAAATATAAATTAATGAAACAACAACGATAATAGAAACAATAATTCCGATTTATCGCTAAATTATTATTATTCTTTTTAAATGTGACGATTATTGTACTGAATTCAAACAATGTCGTCAATGTGTTTTTTTCTCCAGTCTGAGGGTGGGGGAGCGTCTCTCTTAAGGATTTTATGAGGATCGTATAACTGGGATATAACCCGGCCTACCGAACTTTTGACGAGCTATCATAAGTGTACGAGCACCACATTGCAATATCCTCAGGTTCCTCCCTCATCGTACAGCGCTACATGAGGGCGTCCATATATATATATAATGTAAAAACCGAATGATCCTGTTCATTGTGGCATAATATATACGCAAGATTTTTGGATGGTAGAAGCCCGCAGTGCGTGTGCGATGCATCGAAGGGTACAGAATGCGATCGAGGTAGTACCACATCGCGCACTATATCTATATACATATATTATACAAGATGTATATACCGAGAGAAGGCACAGAGAGTAACCCGATAGGCTTCGTCCCGCAGGAGAAGATCATACTACGGTACAAAGACTGATCGCTACATCGCACGCGATCACTGCACACGTCAGCCAAACTGACGATCTTCATAGCACCATTTGGTCGTAAGCCAAACCTCGCCTCGATCGGGCATTGCTTTTTTTCGTAGTTTTTTTTTATACCAATTTTCGTTTTTTTTTCTTCGCGAAGAATTCACCCCCGGAGCATTGCAATTTCGGGCAACAATTTCCGCTCGGTAGATGACAATTCTTGTTTTATTTTACATCGTACTTTAGAGCCTTCAAAAACGCGCGATAAGTCTGCTACGAAAAACGATATTTAAATGCAACATTTAAAGTCCGATTCTGTGGAAAACAATATTTCCAAGCTAGCCTTTATCGTGCAAAAGAGGCCAAATTTTTGTACTTTGTACAAGATCAAAGTTTGCGAAACATATGACGCAAGCCCCGTGGCAGTCGCTCCAAAAAATTCTCACGAGGCGCCAGCACCGCCGCTTCGTACGAATTTTTTTCAATCTTTCCATACACTCCAAGACGAGAACTATAAAGTTTTTCAAATAGATTTTCAATTGGCTAGGACAAAACAAAAATCTCAAAGTTACAGCCAATTTTCGAGCGTCCGGAAATGTTACCCCTTAAAATGCAAGTTAATTTTCGAATTGAAGCTTTTCGTCGATTGATCGAATGTTCCGAATAGAGTAGCGGAAACATGTCCGGGCGAGAGGGAGAAGAATCGAAAAATTGTTTTCCACATAATTGAACGTGATTCGAAATTATAATTATTTTTCTAACGACCCCTTGATACAAAAGAATTCTATTCATTTGTGTTGTTCCTCGCCCGTACGCTTTTTGGATTAACATCGAGAGCGCTCTATTAATACAAGAAGAAACCTAACTCCGATTTTATTGGTATTTTTCTATCGAGTGTCCAATTACTGAGGGTTTCGAACAAAATATTCGTGTCTCTCGAGGAATTACGCGCGCCATTATCGTGCTCGGCTGATCGAATCATTTTTTTTACTCCTCTCGTCTCTCTGATTTACCATTCGAATTCACTGAGCCACCAGATCACCATTGTGGAGTTTCCTTTTGTCGTTTTTTTTTCTTCGAAAATTCGAAAGATCCCGGGGAAGGGTTGCAGCCACAACGAGTTCGACCCTTTGGGTGTAACGAGCGAAACATTTCTCTTTCTCTCCCTCTTTCTCCCTCTCTCTCTCTCTCACCCCTCTCTCTCTCTGCCTCTGCCTCTCCAACTTTATTATACACAATAATACCGGCAACCACGAGAGCACGCATTTCACTTTGGATATCAAGTGAGAGGGTTGTGCAAAGATGCATTTGAGAATTACGAGTCTGCGTCAAGGATACTTCGAATTACTCTTCTTCCGCTTCGGATTCTTTTCTCATTTGCTTCCAACAGCCCGAATAAAATTCGATATTTATTATCATGTATTATTGGAGTATCGTCTTGACCTTGATTTGTTATGAAGGAAAAAAAACGTTTTTACATGGGCTGCAACAATTTTAACAATTAAGTACATCTTAAATGTATTGCTGTCAATTTAAAAATGTCTAGGCCAAGCAGTGCCCTTTCCGAACATTTACCTCGACATTAATTATTGTATAAAAAATCTTCGGTGAGATGTGTAAAGAGGGCAAACTGTTTCACGATCCAGCTCGCCTCGCCGAATTCATTGACTCACGCAAATTTCCTCGTTCATCCAAAATCCCGAACGCAGTTTTCCAATAACTAGGTTTTTTTGTTGGTTTTTCAAATGTGCTGAATTTTATTCGTCGACTCGATCGGACGTTTCGCCCGGGGTCAATATTCTTATGAGATCGTTGTTCGATTCGACGACGTTCTTATACGACACAGTGTTACCGCTACGATTTGGCAATTTCCACTGCGATATCGGCCTCTTTATCGCGACGACCACGATGCTCGCCACGAGACCGAGAATCAATAGCGCAGCAGCGGACCACACGAACGGATAAGCCGTCCAGTTGTAATCGTCACATATTAACTCGGGGCTCGGTATATCCGCCAAACGTTTTCCATAGTGGGACGGTGGAGACTCGCACCTGAATGATGGAGAAATAAAAAAAAATATTGGCTTAGTGGTCTTACGACGATAAGTGGAAAAATGGTTTTGGCGAAAGAGACTTGGATAATAAACGAGCGCCTGGAGAAATTCAATCTACCTTTTTTTTTTATTTGGAATAATTGCGCAATTGAAACAAGAAAAACGACTACAACCAGAAGAAAAAAAAACTATAAACTAACTTGAGAAATTCAACATTCATTTTTTAATTTAAAATATTTCGATAATTGAAAAAAAAGGTATGAACGTACATGCCATTTATATATCATGTTCTATTAATGATATATATATACAAAATAAAACTAATATTGAGTAGGACGTGAAATCAGAATAATAAAATTATAAACTTGATTCCGAAGAAAATGGAATAACTTCTGAAAAATCCGAGACCATATTTCAATCATTTAGAATCGTCTGAATTCCCCACAGTTATTGCCCAGTTATTTGCAAATTTTCTACAATTGGAAATAGATTTGTATATGTTACATTGAAAACCCGTTTTCAGTTTAAACGCGTTTTACCTACCAAAGACTAGTTCTCACTAAACTCCTTCCTTACAACTAATTTTTTCCTAGTGAAAACTAGAATTTACTGATAGATAAATTTGAATATTTGTTAAAACTCGTCTCGAACTCAAACAAACCCAAACACTTTTGACTGATTAATTTCGTTGGTATTAGTTTTTCCTAGTTAAAACTAGTTTTAACCAACATTAAAATTTATTTATCAGTAAATTCTAGTTTTCATTAGGAAAAACTAGTTGTAACGGAGGCATTCAGTTAGAACTAGTTTTTTCTGAGTATAACGCGTTTTAACTGAAAACGGGCTTTAACTGTGACATATATGAAAAATAAAATTTTAAACTGCATTTGAAGAGACTCCATCGTCTATTTAATATGTTCGAATTTAAAAAAAGTAATCGCCATTGGAAAAATTATTTTTTAGCACCCAGATCACGATTAAGTTTTTTTACGTATTAAAAAAAATATAAAGGCTAATAGGTTTAACCTATTTATCACATTAACCCTCTAATGCATTCAGTATTGAAAACGATACATCCGAGCGCCATCTAGCCCCAATTCACGCGTACCTGATATCCTGTCTGAGTTCATTAGCGAGCTCGAGCCGGTTGACCCACTGCATTCTGCAATCGCAGTGCCACGGATTAAATTGCAGATCGACCACGGATGTGCGCTGAATTATCGGCCGTAATTCACCGTTGAGTGACTCGATGCCGCAATCCCTTATCGACAGACGCCGCAGTCTCGGCAAGAGACGATTATTCGGTGGCCAAATGCGAAACTCGGTAAGATTTCGGCAACCTTCCATCGAGAGGGTCTCGAGCATCGTCAAATTCTCGAAATCGTTTAGCAACAATTCCGTCAAATTGGGCATGTAATTCATGTGCAGTGAGACCAATTGCGGCAGCAACAAATTTTCCGGATAAAAAACGTCCGTACGCGAGATATCGAGCTCCTGCAGGCTCGTCGGTAGAAAGGGAATAGCCACGATTGGATTGGACGATAAGTTCAAAAAAGTCAATCTGGCGAGTGGCTTGAAGAGCGCGGATGGGAAATAATTGGTCGAGACGTTGCTCAAATCGAGATGAACGAGGGTGCGCAGAGTCGAGAACGATTCCTCGTGTATCTGAATTATCGGATTGTTCGCGATTGACAGGAACTCCAGCAGCTGAAACGAAAACGAGACGATAGGGGTGAAACGGATGCAGGTTTTGCGTCGAATAGATCATTTGTTCGATCGATTTCACTGCAAAATAAAAAATAGCTCGGCTGACGTATCTATGAAGTTTATGAACCATTTTTTATATGCACCCTAGTAGGATCTATTCGATGCAAAATCGTTTGGTAATAACGAATATTCTATTTCATTAATTTTGGTGCCCTTGCTCGAAGGGGAGTCGGAAGGATTGGGAAAAATAATTTTTTGCGTTGAATCGCACTTTGAAATCTTGAAAAAAAAGTAGAATTATTCTTGTACAGAAAAACTATTTACTATTTTAAATAGTGAATTTTCACCGTCTGAAAATAATGTAACGCAAAACTTTAGAGACGATTGTGCCGTGTTTTCTAAAATAAATTTTTCACATAAATACGCAGGGATTTCCGGGTTTGTGGAAAACTCCTTTTGTTATAAACATTTTGTCGCGATCTTTTTTTTTCAGTAACTGTAACTATCCATTTTTTGTTTTTAATGCTTTAACTTTAAGACACTTCACGATAAAGTTCTCTATGGATTTTCAATTTACTTTTTTTTAAGCAAATAATTATTAAATTTGCGTGGGACCTTTAGAGAGGGGGAGAGATATTATCCCCTTAATTTCTCTTGTCACCCCTCCGTTTAGCATCCAATGAGAATCATACGAAACTCACTTGCTCGATAATCAATAAAAACAAATGTATTTTTTCCAATCTCAATTATTTTCCGTCGTTATCGCAGACGTGCGAGAATAAAAATGAATAAAAACGAGCAAACGTTTCAATATGATACTTCGAACGCCGATACAGTGACCTCTCACAATTTATTGCGTTACGCTTGCAATCGTCGGGCTTTCGGTCAACGTCAAATTAATTTTCGATAACACCTCCGGCGCTTCAGTCCCGGATTTAGCGCCGTCTAAATTTGGCTTCATATTTTATCTTTTTCTTTTGTTCTGCGTGAAATTCTTTAGAACAATTTACCTTCATCTGTTCCAACATCGTCTCGTTGACAACCGTCAATTTGTTCGACGAAAGATCCAGCACTTTGAGCTTCAGTATACGATCGTTGATTGCGTACTCGTCTATATACTCGAGACTGTTGTGACTAACGTTCAATATCTCAAGATTGTATTCCTCCTTGCAGAGAAAGAAGAAACGCTGCAGACGATTTTCCGAAAGATCGAGCTTTCTCAGGTTGTCGAGCTTCGTCGAGCAGTCAAGAAAGCTATCGAACTCGTTGCCGCGTAGTATCAGTTCGGTCGTGTTGTGAAGTAGCAGACGCGGTTGGATTGTCACAAAGAAGTCCTCCTTCTTCAGCTTCTTGTACGAAAGATCGATCTTGGGATGAAAAGAAAAATCAAACAAATACAGAATTAGAATACTTAAAAAATTAATTAAATGAAAAATTCATTTTCTTTCTAATACTTTTATCTTTCTCCAAAACTATCCCATAGCGTTTTTACTGTTTGATTCAAACGAAAAATAATTTTAAGAAAAGCTTACTGCAGTATTATTACAAAATGGACATTTTTCAAACGATTCTCTCAAGAACTTTCAAATTCACATCGCATCGCTAAAAAATACTCCCGAGCCATGAAGTTTAGTGCCCAAACAAAACCCTCTGCTTTTTTTCCAAATTCTCATTGTTCCTCACATCGAGACCGACGAAGCAGCTTCTTTGTTTCGCCCCTAATTGAATTCCTCTACTTATCGTTTTCCACCAATATGGTCGTTAAACTCACCACCAAAGCATCAGCATCATAGATAACACATAATCCGAGAAGGCCGATCAGCCCGAGCCACATTGCCGCAAAAGATTGATCCATTTTCCGCAATGACGCGAGGGGAGTCGTCGCGATGCTTAGATCGAACTAAAAAGCTTGCAATGTTCTCAACAACGTTCACGCCGAATAAAAGGCAGACAGACAGAGATAGAAATAACGAGAGCGAGAGCGCGAGAACTCCGTCACGCTGCGGTTCATAAAGTTCAGATTTGTCGGGTGGCCTAACGGCGTCACTTTTAGATAATGCGCGGCGATTAATAATTCTCCCGCTGCAAGAATATTCGTGTAATTATAACCGATTGGATGGCCAAAAGCGCATGACTATTTATATTACTTTTCGCGGATGTTAATATTCTGATAAATTAATTAAACTTTCCAAGACTCCTTTAATCAATTCGTACTCTCCGTTTGGCTCTTTTATATTTCTTCTTCAATTTAATTTACACTTGCCTGGAGGCTTGCAGATAAAAAACACGATGGTGAAATGACATTCTGGTAAACTTTAATTTATCGTGTTTTACTTTGTGCGAGGGATAATTTTGTCGCGTATGGTGACACGAGTGTCTAATCTTGATGCAACGAATGCACTGACCTTACGAACAGCGAGTTATTTATTATTATTATTATTATTATCATTACTATTATTATGATGATACTCGATAGAGAGCCAGGAAGAGAGAAACAGAACGAAGTGATAACGAGTATCCGAGAAAATGTCGTTCACCAGAAAACGAGGAAAAACATGCCTGACGATCATTGGGGACTGTGTGATCACGAAGATGCGGAAAAAAAAGACGGGTTGCGCTAAGCGGGCTCGAAGTTTGTACTTCGCGATATTGGGCCTCCCCTTCTCGCCTACTTCGCACGGTCTAACCAATATATACATATATATATATATAGGCATGTCTACATATACATATGTACATGTACGCATCTTGTGGCAAATAAATCCACATATCAAAGCCAAGTGCGACTTATCGTCGAGTACACCTCGTCTATTTCTTTGTCCGCTTGTTCATTATCACTTTTTCGGCGTGTGAGGGCTGTCGGTGACTTTGAAGACAAGCGGATTCGAGACGCGAAATATACTCGGTAGCATGGTCGCAAGAGTGCCGAAAACCTCCTCGGACATTCCCTGCAAAAAGAAACAAAACGTGAAGACAGTGTCGATTATTACGATGTTGGTTTTCTCGAGGGAATCTTTGGATGCAGTGGTTTTTTTATTTTTCATTGAAATTGCACTTTGATACAAGCTTGGGAAAAATGGCTGTTCGATAGATACCTTGGGTACCAGAAACTGGAGGTTCTTCAATTCGGCTCCACCCCATGAAGCCATCTCGATCATGAAGCCTTTGACGCATTTGAAAACGAGTTCCGCTCGCTTGGTGCACCAAGCGACCGTCATGTCCTGCGGGCAAAAATATTCGTGCGCGAACGCGTCTAGTGAACTTCGATTTATATGGAAAGAGTCCGGGAGTTTCATTCACGAGAAGGAGATGAGAGAAAAAATGGGGGTAGTGGATCGATAGGTCGACCGGATATCCATACGAGTCAGCACTCACCTCCGACATTTCATGCACGAGGAGAACTGGTATCGTTAGAGTTGTAACGTCGTTGCAACAGGCTGTCTTCAGTATATTTCTCAGTCCGAGAATAACTGGATGACGTGAATTTATGTCGCCCGATCTCAGAGACTCGTTTACCACCATGTGAAAAATTACGTGAACTTGTGCCAGGTTCGAGTGCCTCGTTATGAAAACGTCGCCGGTTTGCAGAGATTTGCTCGTCGTCGTTCTTCGCGTCTGTTTCGTATTCAAGAAAAGAGAATCGTCGTTTTTTTTTGTTTCTTTCTCACAATGGAAACGGATTGAAGTATTCCTTTCACGAATCCGAATATTTAGAAATTAACTGATTTTCGTCTAAAGTTAGATAAAAATACATCCCAGTTTACTGGTGAAATTTAAAGTCAAATTACCGAACTTTGAACAAAAAATTACGTCTTTAAAAATCGTATAATTCATGCAGCACTTTATGGAGATGACATGTTGGCGACATTTCTATGTAATAATTTATATACCAAATAACTCTGGATATCTGATATAAACTGTGCTAAACATGTAAAAAATTCTGAAGATTCTGTAACGACAATAAAAACAGGGAGTCACCGAACGTTTAAAGAAAATATTAATGATAAAACATAGAAAAGTGTAACTAGCATAAGAATGTTCGTAAACGCGACTTTTCAGAGAAAATGTAAAAATGTCTAAATCTACAAAATGTATGCGAAATTTTTCATTCGAGTTCATCGTTTGGTATAATTGATTGTAACTTATCAAGGGCTACTGTAATCTACTAATGATTCAAAAGGGCCCTGCTAATGCGCCCGCAAAATACGGCTTTCCACGAAAGAAATACCATAAGGCCTTATCTATGCGAAAAAAATACAATTTTTTTCTTATTTTTTCGATGTTATTTCAGCCTCAAATTTCAATAATATTGTAAGCTTTTCAAAATTACAAATTTCAATTAAATGTCGAAGTTAAAGAATTTGGAGCGCCGAAACTTGACTGTGAGTGGCTCACTTGACGGAACCAGTTAACACGGTGTCGCCACGTTTAACCTACGGGTATCGTTAATGTCCAAAAACAAACCGTTCGAGCTTCAAATTTACATCTTTTTTTCGTGTATTATTAATGAACGAAGTAAAGAAAGCACTTAATTATTCAACACAATATTCCTACTATAATCAAGGTTTGCTCAGTTTTTTCATCTAAATTTCGTTATTATTTTGCCTCTACAGACCTATAACTGTTATTTACGAGGTGTCATCTGTATTACCAAATGGATAAAGGTTCACCTTGAACATTAAAAATCACCGAATCTATGTTGTAAAACCGATTGATTTTTGGACAGTGCACCCTAAATCAATCTCTCAACTAATAATTTTCAACTCTCTACAAGCATTTCAATTTAGGTGATGAAAGTCCTTAAGAGAGGATGGTGCACCGACCTGGGGATCGCTTCCGTCGCGGTGATGAGATTGCCGCCAGGCGACCGCCTCCTTCACGTCATCGCGAATCTTCTCCAATTGCTCATCGATCGGTGGAAAATGAAATTCCGTCGTGAGCTGGCATATGGAGCAACACTCTGCAAGATCATTGAACGATCGACTTTTTTCATTTACATTTAGAAAAACCGGCTTGGTCCACATATCAAGTGCTTGCGACTTCATATCCAGGACGTATATTAAATTTTATTGAATATCATTTGCTTATGCCTACGACTGTTTTTCCCATAGGCTCTTGAACAAACTTGACAACGAACCTTTCGTAATTCCTGAATAACTGCCCAAATGATTGTCGCTGAGGAGCACAAGGCCGCACAAATCGTTCGAATATAATCCGAGGGCGGTCTGTAGTCTCTGGGGTATCGGATCCACATTGCTATGAAACCGCGAAGACTAATGATAAAAAAAGAACGGTCATTTTTTTCTTGTTAATTCTACAAGTACCTCGAGTCACCGTTCTTCTTCGTTCTACAAAAGTCCAAAACGTCCCCGGTCAATATGCGTATGTTGTGCATCTGCTTCATCTGCGATCCCAAGTGTATCGTGAAGCTCTCCTCCAATTGTGGAAAATCCGAGGTGTTTTTCATCTCGTTTACGATAGAATTCTCATGGCAGCTCGGGATCGGTGGCATCGGGATCATCGGCGAACTTCTGTAGGAATGAAAACGTTCTTTGTACTCGAAAATCATTGAAAGAGGATACGAGATGACTTGAACCATCCCGACAGAGAAAACCAGCACCAATCCGGCGCGGAGATTTTACGACCGTGAAAAATATGACATTTAATGGTTTTTCAAGTACTTATCAAAAAAAATCTAGCGTATTTTTGTGATGTAATCGTATTCACAAAAAAAAAAGATAATTCTGGAAAAAAATCCAAATTCCATTTTGATTTCAGCAATATGAAGACAAATTCCGAATACAAAACACTCTTAAAAAAAAGTTTTTAAAATGAAATTAAATTCCGTTAGTCCACTTTAAAACGCATATTTGATCGTTTTTTTTCTCGCCGACGGGATGCACAAAAAAGTTCTTCAGGAGTACTTTGTATTCGGAATTTAATGATCTTCATTCTGCTGTACGCAAAATGGAATATTGATTTTTTTTTCAGAACGCTCTATTTTTTCTGGCAAATACTACTCATCACAAAAATACGCTATATTGTTTTTTGAAGAGGACTTGAGAAACCATTGAAAATCATATTTTTCTCAATCGCAATATCTCCGTGTAAGATCCTAAAAAAACTCATAGCCATGTTATAATCGTTGCCCTGTATATTTATATGAAAAAAAGATATTGCTGATCAGACCAAGGTAAGCAAACAGAAATGTTTTTTGTGCCTACGCCGGAGTGGGTAACATGCTCGTTTGTTGATCCTCGAGTAGCCTCATTATCCAGTTACGATACTGACGACGTTGTTCCAACTTCAAAGCATCCACTCTTGAGCCCCAGTGTCCCTGCAGCAAGCTCTGTTCCTCGAAATGTCTAGCAGCCATTTCGTTTATCGACTTTTCAGTTGATCCCGCTTCCAGGGTTTCAATGCCAATTCGCATCTCTTCGGTTTGCCTGGCAAACGAGAATAATGAGAGACAGCAGACTCAAGAATTCTCAGAGCTAAAGGAAAATAATAATTGTCAATTTTGAACAAAGCCAGAAATTTATAGAAATATTAACTTTTTCGTCAATTGTTCATAGTCGGAATCCCTCATCTGTATGACTTCCGTGACATCTTTGCCATACTCGTGCTCAGCCTGTAAGATCGGTTCCAGAGCGGGAGAATGTACGAGTCTGTGATAGGCGGCGGCAAACAATTCCTCGTCCGTAGTACCCATTGGTTCTGCGTACTCGACAGTCTTCAGCTTGTACGCCTTTTCCAAATTCTTTATGACGTCCTCGACGTCGAGATCGCCGTTCAGCACCCTGTCCAACTGCATCTCCGACCTTTCGTCGTAGAAACTCAGCGACGTCTTTTTCACCCAAACACGGAGGGAATCCCGCAGGTCTTCCTCGACATAGCAGGGCAATTTGAAAGTGGACATTATTCTGTGAGAAAGTTCCTTGACGGAACCCTCGAAGGGTATCCTCAGAGGAATCTCCAGGGTGTAATCCTCATTGGTCGTGCAAGTGGGAAACCTGAATCCGAAGATTTTCTCCGTGCTGTCTTCTTCGCTCATGATTCTTGTCTATTGGTGCTTGAGAAAAAACGTCGCGACTTCGTTCGGAAGTGCGTTGACTGACGAAGATCGTTCTCGAGAGATCAGGGTTGTAAAATTAGGTCAAAGATTCATAGACCATTATTGTTTATGATTGTGGATCGCGATCGAGAGATGTACGCGCTAGGGGTCACGACGGACGAAAGAGCCGTCGTCGTTGAGGTTAGAAAGTTTGTAGCACGATCTGTCGGGCTATCGGACGCAATGAGACGTGCGCTATTAATAAAACGCGAACGAAAAGAAGAAACGCATTGAAAATAACAATAATTCAACGGTACCGAAACGTAAGATGCGGCACACTCCGTGTATAACCTAAAAAACTCCGACTACGATCGCTCCGAGCATAACCTATACAGATGTATATTGTCCAACGGAATAGACTAATCGACTGAGCTCTTCATTATTTCTCCACAACACATATTTCATTTAACTTATTTTGATGATTGTTAAAATGGTTGATGTTCAAAAGAGCTTGATTCAATTTACGAGTGACAGATTTGTTACGCGATGTTATACGCGTTGTGTATCTCTCGCTCTACCAGCTGCACAGCTATCGCGGTCTCTCTCACGCCCATATCGCTTGACACATTAACGCCCCACGGTGGGAGGACTTGCGGAAAAAATTGGCAACGCGGGAGACTAGCGCAACGGAGCCCGAACAGAAAAGCTACTACATCGAAAAGTACCAGAAATCAAGAGAAATAAGTCTCCAGATTTCACCTCGGGGTCGATTCTGTAAGGCTGGTTCTACAATAAGTCGCTTGTCGGTATCGGATGTCGGGTGCATGCGCTGCTGCGATATCGGTTGGTGTAAAGTTGGCGTAAACATCGCTGAAGCGCATGCGCGCGACATCCGACGCCGACACCGACTTATTGTAGAACCAGCCTAACGAAAATGTGGCGAAAGAACTGGATGTGAGCAGGACATTTTTCATTTCTCACTAAAACGGATTGAGCAGGTTGTTGATCGATAGAAAATCGTTTTGTAGTCACGAAGCGACGTGTTTCCGGTTGAAATGCCACTCGATCAAATGGATATTCGGTTAATTTCATTCCGTTCAAACGGACGCGTGCCACATTCGCGACGTTGACGCGTCGCGTATCGACTGGACGAGTGTCAGCGCCGGCGGACGAGGTTTGCGTCTCTGGCGTCCGATGGCGCTGCTATCGCGCGAAACGCCTCAGTATATTTGTCGCAGAAAGCGGACGCGACAGTCGTGCGGAACCAACTGTCATTGACGCGTACGTAAGTTCGAGCCAAGAAAAAAAAACGTTCAGTGACGCGATTCCGCTGACCTCAGTAAGAAAAAAAAAGAAAAATAAGGCGGAACGAGTGACGGGACATGCGACAGCGTGTGCAGCTTTGAGATCCGCTCGAATTTATTTTCGTTTCAACAACTTTCACGCCTTCACAAGCCACGCGCGTTCAATTTTCTTTCCCGATTGCACAATCTGCCAACTTTCAAACGACCACGAAATATAATACTCGAATTGTATATTCCTTAAGAAAAAAAATGCTTCGACGCGCCTTCAAATGTGCGATTACCCAAAGATTCGGTGTCGAATTAACGGGTTGACGAAGCACCCCTCGGCCTTGGCCCACCATCGAGGGCCACATACACCGAAATACACGCGGTGATGATTCGGAAAGTGAGGTTATGTCGGTCACTTGTCACACACGCGAGTACGAGCGCGCGCGCGCGCCCGTGACTTTCTACAACCTGTGACCGTGTGTGTGTGTGTGTGTATGTGACTGTGCGTCGTCTCTCGATCGCGAGCATACACACGCATACACGTACAACGGCGTGCGACGAGTGTTTTTACGTCTCCACGCGCTCGTGTCACATCGCGTGCGCGACCATCAACACCCACGAGTTCAGCATTCAAAGCGACTGAAGAAAAAAAAAAAAGAAAAATCATATTGCCGTTACGAAAGCTTGGGTGCCAGACTGAGCGTGAAACGAACGAAAAACAAAAAGACCAACAATACGTACGATTTATCGCAAGCAGACCAAACACGTTTGTCGCGGTATTAGATTTCTTTTTTTCCTCGCTCCTTTCTCCCAGCTTGGTACAAAATCCTTACTTGGAACATGACTCCTTTGTTTGGTTTCACGCTCGAAAGGAAAACAGGTTTTTCGTCTCCGCAGGTTGTCGCTCGACAGCTTCATTTCCCTTGAGCTTTTCCAGCGAGACTTTACGATTTGGATTGTTCACGGATTTTTGTCGTTGGGTTTACGTCGGATCGAACTGCAAGCTTGACAGTAGCCGATGGATCGTAGCGACGAGAAAATATGGTCCCGTTCGGAATGGAGTTGTGCACCGCTAAAGTCGAAAATCGAATTCCTGCAGAGTCGAGCGCAACGAAACTATGGTCGAATTATCGTAAGAAGATAGGAGAACTCCGGAAAGGTCTTTGAAGATAGCCAAGACGTTCTGCCGTTGGATAACAAATCTTACCTTAGCCACTTACTTTTTTTTTTACTTATTTTTTTGTTGATTTTCTGGCACACTCGCCACTGTCGAACGTAAATTTTGCCACGACGCTTTGAACTAAAAGAAATTTGTCCACACGAAGGCGCGTCGTCGAAGAATAATCAAAGTTTTGGACTGGACGACCGTCTCGACCCATCCACTATAGTTGGAAAAACAAAAAAACTCGAGCTCAACTATGACTGACATTGATATACAAGATCTGCACAATCTGCTTGTTTACTTCTCTAAGAATACCTACCGAGCCAAGGATCCTGATGAGACGGTAATTTGATGTGTTTCGCACGGAATAAACGTTGATGATACAATGCTGAATATTTTCGATTTGGGAATCTTTTGTCAAGTTGAGAATCAACGTATTGAAAAATTAGCTTTTGTCCAGGGATTTGCCTGTGCGTAGGTCCAAACTTGGCCCATGAGCATGAGGGAAATGGATTTTAGGGCCATATTCTATTAATGGCAATATTCCAATATAAAGTTTGCATAGCTGGAAAGCAATGCGAACTTCGCCTTTTCAATTCTGCAAAATTGTTGGACTGTTGTAGGCTATGAACACTTTGAATAACAATATGATAAAAGAAATGAAAAAATATATATATATCGTACAGCATTGAACTTTGCATTGATGGAATGCAACAAAGATTCTTTTTTATTGGTTTTTATTATCGAATATCTTTTTCATTGTCAATTGAGGTCGTGCATCTTGGAAAATGATACAAAATAATTACTTGAGCGATTTTCTTATGCTAAATCAACAGAGAAAAAATTGAGGAATCAAAAGAAATTAATTTCTGTTGCATTTCAACGATGCAAAATTTAACGTCATTAAAAAAAAAAACTTTATATTAAAAAAAACACGTTTTCTATATAGCTAAGAAAAACTCATAATTAAATCAGCAGAGAAAACAAAAAATTGAGTCACGTAATAATCAAGGCTGACTTATATTGAGTATGTACTGAGGAGCCTCCTAAGTGTACCGAAGAGTATCGCATGCCACTGTTCATTCAAAGGGAAAATCCATGCGGAAAAAGTTGTGGGAAATGGCTAGTAAAAAATATTTAAAATAAAAAGGAACTCGTTGCATTCCAACAATGCGGACTCCAACACCATCTGCCCGGTTCATGTCAACTGCGCTCAGACAGAAAATTTTTTCAAAAATCCTAAATATCTCAGCATTATATTCCAATCCTACCAGCTCAATTTTAGCAAAGAAAAAAAAAGAATTTACCGAAAGATAGCGCAATTGCGCAATATGAGTAAAACAGGAGAAATATTAATCGATGACAGAATAAAAGGAATTGACCGTTGTTTCTTTTTCGTTTGCAGAGTCAAGCTATTATGCAGCAATGCTTGTTGCTAACGGATCTGGACTACGCTCACTCCGTGATAATCAACAACGGTGGCGACTTGAGCGCTCATTATCCGAGTCATCTCATAATTCTCGAATACGAGAAGCACAAAAATGCTCAAACGTGCGAAACACCGCCCCCACTGCCACGCACGACCGAGACAATTTACGAGAGCATGTACGATCCCAATAAACTCAAGGAATTGATAAAGAGCGCAAGATACGCGAGATGCCGCTCGAGATTTCCCCTGCCCGTTATACTTTACAAGGGCAGGCACATATGTCGAAGCGCCACACTGTCCGGCGGTCCCGAGATCTACGGTAGATCGGGTCTCGATTTTCTTTTCGCCGGTAACGAGACCGGTGGTATGGAACAGGACGACGAGGCGGGAGCTGGCCCCGGCGGCGAATCCGGTATTCTAAGCGACTGGCAATTGTTCGACAAAGTGCGAAATCAGGATATCAAATTACTCAAGACCCTCAATGTCGGTAACATCGTTGATTTCATGGTCGAGAAGAAAAAAGTCAAGTTCGGAATGAAGTGAGTCTTCTACAATATTACGTTCAAAGTCAAAAAAAAAAAGAAGACGCTAATTAGAAACCCTCATATTTTTCATTTTTAATGGTGGGCTTCATCTTGAAGCAAGCTTCGTCAGCGAAATTAAGGTATTCCTTTCACGAACCCGAATATTTAACAATTGACGGATTTTCGTCTACAATTAAGGAAAAATACATCCCAGTATACTGGTTAAATTTTAAAGTCAAGTTAACCAACTTTTATTTAAAAATTGTCTAATTTATGCAGTACTTTATGGAGATGACATGCTGACCACATTTCTATCTGATAATTTATATAGTAAATAACTCTGGATGTCTGATATAAATTGCTCTGAGCATGTACAAATTCTGAAGATTCCGTAAAGTCAATGACAAGAGGGGGTCGCCGAATGTTAAAAAAATATATTAATGATAAAACTTAGACAAATGTGGCTAGAAAAAGAATTTTCGTAACCGCGACTTCTCAGCGAACACGTAAAAATGTCTAAATCTACGAAATTTATGCGAAATTTTTCATTCCAATTCATCGTTGGGTATAATAATTGATTGTAAATTATTTTTATTAAGCGCCAGTGTAATCTACTTATGATTCAAAAGGGACCTGGCACATGCGTCCACAAAATACGGTCCCCCGCGAAAGGGATACCTTAAATGACACTGAGCCAACATGTGATTTTCTAAGTTGCAGGATATTTTTCGTAACCTGCCCTCCGGAATGCTCCACTCATGTAAAAAATGATCGCGGGGCATTCCAAAATTCGATAAAGGCACAGCGTTTGCTGTATTTACTGAAAATCGAACGAAAATATCAATCTCAGAGTTAAAATTGTGGAAAATATTTTTTTTTAATTCAGCATTGAAAAATAACGCTCCATATATATAAAAACTGCACGACATTTCAAAATTTGATTAAAGTCAAGCGTGCATGCATTTTTTTAATTCAGCGTACTTAAAATTCTACAAAATTCTAACTCTTGCACCGATTTTTGCAAAATTCAATACCAACAAATGCTTCTCTCCCAACATTCAAAATTTCATGCTTATATCTTTAAATTTGCCCAAGTTCAAGCGTTTTTCGAATTATTCGAGAAATTTCACATTTTATCTCGCCAAATACAATTCAACTTCGGAAATTAAGCATTAATTCGTTTTTTTCGTTGTCTCGCTCAGCGTAACGTCCTCGGAGAAAGTCGACAAGGCCAAGAGGTACTCGGACTTCTCAATAATGTCACTGCCTTATCCGGGATGTGAATTTTTCAAAGAGTTTCGTCACAACGATTATTTCGCGGCGGATCTCGTATTCGATTGGTCCCAGGGACACATAGACGCAGAAATAAGCATCCCGGACGATCCTATATCGACCCAGTTACGTATCAACTGGGAACAGTATCAAGTTTGGGACCTGGTGCAACTTACGCAAAATTATATGAAGCTCATATTGAAGTATCTCACGGACAGCAGCAGCGGAATGTTGATTCATTGTATATCGGGTGAGTACATAAGGGAAAGAAGAACAAAAAAGACTGTAATTGAAAAATGCATTACGCATGTACTACCTAGGGGTATGAAACCGCCCGGTATTTTCGCTATGCGAAATATACGCTCGGTCACTCGTAGCGCTACTTGTCACGTGGCACGTCAGATCCTTGCGCGCTGCGGTCATACATATATTTATGGCCGCGGGGTTATATACATATATATATCTGCCAATGCACATAACATTTTTATTATGATACCACAATTGTGCATATAAAAAATGGAACAATTTGGTACTAAAATATTACTGAATTTGGGAATAGCGCTCTAGCTCTCACTATATTATGTAAGATGAACTAAAGCATTTTTTTAAAATTTATTTAGTAATGATATTTTGAGGAACTTATTATTTTGTGTTAAATAATTATATTTTCCATACGTACCTCCATGATTGTCGACTGGCATACGTAAACTGTATACTTACATAATTAAGTACTTAAATTACTAAGTTACTATTTAAATTAGAAGTTATTTCTCACTTGAATGAAATTCATATATTCGAAATCACACGATTCATACCAAAATAAAAGGGCAAGTGCATAGATGCGTAAAAGAATATTTTATTTGCTTTCAATTGTTCACACCCAACATTACAGTGCTTCTAGCCGGCATCAATACACTTAAGTGTTACGGTATTTCGCCGCTTTTTTCTTAGGTTGATTGTCTTTTTTTTTGTTCGGCGGCATTACTGAACGAGTAAACCCACTGATCCCACCACACGGTTCGCACTTCCAATGATACAACATTCCGATGATTTCGATCAAGCAAAGTAAAAATGGTAAAAGCCTAGAAACAAAATATTAATCACAAAATGTCGAAATGTATACCTTGCGCGCCTTGCGGTCGTCCCGCAGCTACAGAAGAATATTTTCACGTGATGCGTAGCGCCACGGACAAGTCGGAGGTAGAGTTAAGAAATGCGAACAAAACGCGTATCATTTTAATGCATAGGAGTAGTGCAGCGTGTCATCCCCCTGGTACTACCTCAAGCGAATTGAATACGCAGACGAATTTCTACGAACCAATAATCTGACAATAAAATTGACGAGCGTTCGAATTGGTCTTTTGCAGGCTGGGACAGAACACCCCTGTTCGTTTCATTGCTGAGGTTAAGTCTCTGGGCAGACGGGGCGATTCACACGTCCCTGAATCCCTGTCAAATCCTCTACCTGACGATAGCCTACGATTGGATGCTGTTCGGCCACGATCTCGCCGATCGCGTCAGCAAAGGCGAGGACATATTTTTCTTTTGTTTTCACTTTTTGAAACACTTGGAGGAGGATGAGTACAGCGTTTCGCCGCGTCACGGTCGCGCTAAACACCCGGTGCTTCGGAACGACAGTGATTCGCATTTGGACAACGTCATGTTCGACAACGAGTCAGTCGTCACACACAGCTCGGTCAGCTCGAACATAAGTCTCAATAGTTGCTGCAGCTCGTTCAGTCAGAACAGCCGCGACAGTCAGGACAATAATCCACCCTCGGTTTTCCCCGGTTCTTCCACCGACGGCCAGGACGACTATCATAGTAACGGGTGAGCGGGAAATTCATTTTTTAGCCGGAGACATTACTCATAATTTCACCAGGCTCCCACCTCTGTCTTTATAAATCTTTAGGTTTCAATTAGGAAAAAACTTGTGAGAGTAGAATCCAAAAGGTACTTTCAATGTTATTGCCGTTAGTGGAAAATAATTCGTTCCGGATAAAAGGATCTTTAATTTGACGGTATTTTTATATTTTTTCAAATGTCATTTAATTTTATTTTAATTTAACGATATTTAAAAAAAAATTTTTTTTTTATTTGACGATATTTTTTTATTTTATTTTAATTTCACGATATTTTATTTTAATTAGACAATTTTTTTTTATTTTATTTTAATTTGACTATTTTTTTAAATTTTGTTTTAATTTGATATTTTTTTTTATTTTGATTTAATTTTACGATATTTTATTTTATTTTATTTTAATTTTACGGTATATTTATCTGCCATATTTTCAAGCTATTGGAATTTCCATTGTTGCAATGCAACGAAAGTTCTTTTTTGTATTTTTATTATCATGAAAAATCTTTGTTTCGAAGTATCTTTTAAGTATCTTTTAGTTTAGAGATTTTTGTGGGAAAAATCTGCTGAGAGAAATTAAAGGAACTCAGAAATATTAGTTTTCATTGAATTTCAACAATGCAAACTTCAAGCTCATATATTTTCGACGCCAAAAAAAAGAAACATCCACTTGGAAATATTGAGCATTATCGCTGTTTAAAATACTGTTCGACACACAGTAGATTAATGCGCAAACTTTTTGATAAAAATTTAATTTTTTATTCATTATTATAGGATTGTGCGTACCGAGCCGCATTTTTCCCCTGACAGACTCGTGAAAATCTGAATTCCTGTACAATGAAAATCGGGAAACGTAAAACATAGCACTCGCGTCATAATTATGTAATCCGCAATCTTTCTCGGCACGTTGCAGTAACGTAGTGCCATGGACGTTTCACACATCGAACAAAGATGGCGCGGTCGGACACGGCTCGCGTTCACCACTGCCCGCTAATAGGACGTCACCGGTAGCCGTCCCAATGCCGGGACGTCTGAGACAACGAAACGAATCCACGTCTTCCGGCGGTTCGTGGCAAATGGTATCGGGGACCGGTAGCTTTCGCGGCTCCACGACCGCGAACGGAGCACTCCCCGAGTACCTGTCGTCGTCAGGATTGTCGTGCAAGCCGAATTACGGACCGTCCACCGGTCAAACGTCACAGGAATCGAGCACAACTATAATCGAGGACGATACGGAAATGCCGTTGCCGCAGTAAGACGAAAAATAATAAATGTAAATCAAGCTGATAAGATCGAGGAAGCAACTCATGAACAAATTTTTTTTTCATTGATAAAATGATCTTTCTGCTCTAATTTATATTTTTCTTACACTACGATTAAAATTGTCTTGAGAATTATTTCCGCTTCTGCTGAACTATGAATATTCTAACAAGAACAAAAAAAAACGGGAAAGGAATTTCACTTTTGTCGGAAAGTCGAGTTTTTTTGGCTTCTTTTTTCTTCTTCGAAAAAATAGCTTCATAATCGTAATTGCTTTTTCTTAGACTACTATTATAATGTTATTTCTATGTATAATTTTTCTTCTTGACTTTATACTTCAAACAAATTTGTTAATTTTTCTCGTAGAGGCAATTTTTTCTATCGACAATAACTCGATGATAACTTTAAAAACTAAAAAGCTTCGATCCACCGAAACGACAAGTAAATTTTTTTTTCAGTTTAAACGCGTTCTACCGAGCAAAAACTAATTCCGACTGAATGCCTTCGTTACATGATCTAAAAGTTTGCATCGTTGGAAAGCAATGAAATTTAATTCTTTTTCGTTGATACAATCTCTTCTTGGCCGATTAAGGCTATGAAAATTATTCGAACGTTTTTACGGATTTTTATTACAGATTTACGACCTCAAGTTAAAAAAAAGGTTCCAAAAAATAATCAAAATAAAGAAATAAAAAAAAATCGTTGCATTCCACCGATGCAAACTTCAACGCAATTTCTTTACCACTAGTTTATCGCAGTGAAAACTAGAATTTATATTTACAAAACCAAACAAGGCTAGATAATTCCAAACTTTCACCGCGTTCGGAAACGGTTTTAACAGATTCATTTAATTAAAACTAGTTCTTCCTAGCTGAGACGAGTATTAACATTCAAATTTATTTATCAGTAAAATCTACTTTTTACCAGGAATGGCTAGTCGTAACGAAGCTGTTCAGTAAGAACTAGTTTTTACTAGGGAAAACTCGTTCAAACTGAAAACAGGTTTTAACTGTACCATTTAGTGGACAGATTAATTGTCTGTTTCATTTAATTAAAAAGATTGTTTATAAAAGTCAAAAAATTCATCAATAAAATAGTCTGCATAATTTCCGTCGGTCTTAAAAATAAAACACTATTTTATTAATGAAAACATTTCTTGTAGTTTTGTAAATAAATATTGAGCTTCACAAAAAAAAAGCAAGAAACTCGTTTGTACACTTTGCACACACACACACACACATGATAAATTCTTACTCTTAAGGTATAAAATATATAAATACATATACATGCCTTACCCTTGAACTTTTCGCAGAAGCCGAAAAGAAAAATTGCACTGCTTGCGAACGGTGTTCTCAACGGCTTACGCTCACACGGTTGGTCTACGAATGAAGGACAACTCGGAGGCGGCGAGTTTCAGCCAGCTCCTCGGTAACTTTGCGGAAAAAGTCGGCATAATAACGCCCCAGCGTACGTCGTTGTGACCGTGGACAACATCCGCATGTATATACACACACCCACACACATTTTTATGTACCCCACGTTCTTGAATCACCGTTGTTGTTATTGATCCGTCGTTTCAACTGAGATTTTTATAAAAACTTGTGTAACAACGAGGACGAAGGGACGAAGATGCCGAGAAATGTAAATTATTGTTTAAGCTTAGGCTAGATAGCGTCGGGAGGGGAGGGGGATGGGGGACGATCTCGTTGAGGGGAAAAAGGGGCGGCAGGGTGTAAACGCCTCAAAACTGCGTTACGTAATAAACTTGATATTTTTGTATATAATCGTGAGATATAACCCGGGGAATTGACGATTGCCAAGGAATGCCTGTGCAAGAGTACGAAGCTCAAAATAATGCAAAAAAAAAAAACAAACAAACGAAGAAGCAGCGAAAAACGCAAGCGAATTATTTGAAATAAAAGGATACGCTGACTGACACAAAGGTATCGGACAACAATACAACTCTGTATTGTATTTATTTATTTGAAAAAAGGTTTAACGAAGTGTAATTGATTTTCCGGGCGACGACGAGCGGTCACAAATTCATCAAATAAACAATTCTCGAGGATGTCACGCGTTCGCGACAGAGAGGACATTGCGGTCGTGTTCTCAGCCAATCGCCTAGGCATTCCCAGCAAAACAAGTGACCGCACGGGGTTGCCGTTGTCGGCGACGCATCCAGACACAATTGACACTTGTTCGCGACGCTGCTCTCCGCCAAATCCACGCGGCACACCTCGCTCGTCTCGATTGTCCTGCCGCTCTGCCAAAGACGCAACGCGCATTGGGCCAGTGTCGCTGCACCGAGCACCCTCAGGCCCCAGCTTACACCGTCCGGCGATCTTCTACCGTGTACCTTCGAATTTATCGTTACAATTTTAATCGCTACTTGGCAAAGCGAGCCTAGAAGGCTCAACGACACACGGTCTCGCTACAAGTGCCAGATAGCTCGTTTTTTCTTTTTACCGCGATCTCCGCGGGGCTCTGGGGTAAGCTCGAGATTATTAGTCTCGGGGAATACGAACCGTGCTTGAGATTGATTCACTGGCAGGATTTTATTTTAGCGATCGAACGTGGGTCGCCGAGCCTCGTGGGCGAATTAAAATGATTAAAGACTGACTAATGGATCTCAAGATTACGCGTCGTGTTCGGGAATTGTCACGATTAATTTTTTTTGTCATCGTTTCATCCTGAACGGTGAAGTTTGCAACGAAAATGAATTGTTTTTATTTCCTACCAGCTTCTACCCGCGGCTTCGTCTGCGTGGATCTCGCATATTGTGTTAAAATACCCCTTAATGGATTTTTTAAGACTGTCATCCGTCATTCAGAATTTCGTAAAATATGTGATATTATATTAGATTCTATTCGATTTTGATTATATTTTAGTCGTTCGTATTCTATGAGAATTAGAATTTCATTAGATTTTAAGAAAATATTATAATTAGGAAAATATTAGACGTTAGATTTTATCAAATTTAAATTATATTTGACTCGTTGTATTCTATAAGAATTTGAATTTGATAATTACATTAGATTTGACACGAATGTTATAATTAGAAAAATATTAGATTTGATATTATATTATGATCTATTTTAGATTTGATTTGTTTGTATTCTATAATAAGAATGATATAAGACTGATAATTTCATAATTGAATTAGATTCGAGTCAAATATTAGAATTAGAAAAATTTTAGATGTATTTTTCATAGCCGATGTGTTATTCGAAGTAACATTTGTGCCAAATTTTACCAAAATCGGTTCAGCCATTCAGGCGTAATAGTGGATAAAACATCAGGCATACAGATTAGAAAAATATTAGATATTAGAATTAAAATAAAAGTATCCTATGTGTCATAAGCTATCTACATGTTAAATTTCATTTAAATCGATCAAGCCGTTTTGGCATGATTGCGTAACAAACAGACAGACAGAAGGTCAGATTTATAATATTAGTTAGGATATTTCCTTTGGCAGATTTGAGCTACGAAAATCGAGCAAACATTTTTTGCATTCAAACGATGCAAATCTCAACCGCAGTTACTCGTGTACTTTCTTTTTTACGATTTTTACTCGTTCTGTTAGTTTTCTCAGTTATGGAGCATTCTTACCTTCGATTTTGGTTGAATTTAGTTTTGGTATTTAAGCCAAGTTAGATCAATTTAAACTGAATTAAATTTTTTAATTAATTCTTCTCTAGATTCATTTTAAATACTGATAAAATTTAATATATTTATGATCATAAAAATTCGTTATGAGATAATGAAAAAATTCTTCTCGTCTCAATGGACAA
The DNA here is from genome assembly GCA_963932345.1 of Ophion ventricosus. Lineage (NCBI taxonomy): Eukaryota > Metazoa > Arthropoda > Insecta > Hymenoptera > Ichneumonidae > Ophion > Ophion ventricosus. The sequence continues at coordinate 17,184,274 of OZ010721.1, read as the reverse complement.
ATTTTATATGCTGCTTAAAATTCATTTTAAATTACTCAATAATGCAATTTGTTTTGGAGAAACTGAGCAATGATTTTTTTCTCCATATTTTCTTTAGCAGATTTGAGCCTACGAAAATCAAGCAAGCATTTTTGAGATTGTTATTCAGCGATCTACAACCAAAATCTTCATAATATGATTTTGGATGCTCTAGAAAATGTAAAATTGAAAAGGATTTTCTTTGCATTCCGTAGGTGCGAACTTCTTTTAGTCTCAATGGACAAATTTTATCTGCCGCTTTAGGCATTCTTATTTTTTAATCTGCAATAGGATGAAAGTCCTACAAATACAACCAAATATTTATGCTCCAAATATCCAATTTCGAACTCTGGTTCTAAACCCGCACGCCAAATATAACACATGGGTCATTAAGTCCCGGGGCTGACACACAGATAGCGCCGCCAATGCAATGCTGCTTTTGTTTTTCGGTAGTACCAATCTTCAAAAGATACGTGTAAAAATTTCATGACATTCGGTTCACTCGTTGTCAAGATAATGAAGGTTAAGTGACGCTACATTTGTTTTTGCTTAAACGATGGATAAAAACGAGTTTCGTGTGTTAATCAAACACTGTTTTTTAATGGGAAAAAATACCGTTCAAACTCAGCAATGGCTTGAAAAGTGTTACCGGGAAAAGTGCCCATCGAAAACAACCATTTGCCGATGGTATGCGGATTTTAAACGCGGTCGAACAACCACCGAAGACGCGGAGCGCTCAGAGATAGCTGACATCCTAAAGATATCAAAAGGCACCGTGTTCAAAATTGTGCATGAAAATTTGGGTATGAAAAAACTTTTGTCCAAGTGGGTGCCGCGTTTGCTCACAGTGGAACAAAAACAACAACGAATTGATGATTCGTAGCGCTGTTTGAAGCTGTTTACGCGTGATAAAAAGGATTTTTTGCGTCGATACATAACAATGAATGAAACATGGATTCATCACTATACGTCGGAGTCGAAAAGAGCGTCAGCCGAGTGGAGAGGAGAGGGCGAAAGCCGGCCCAAGCGTCCAAAGACACAACAGTCAGCAGGCAAGGTCATGGCCTCTGTATTTTGGGACACGCACGGAATTTTGCTCATCGACTTTCTTCCGAAGGGCCAAACGATCAACAGCGATTACTATATTGCATTATTGGATCCATTGGATGACGCTATCGAGCAGAAAAGGTCTCATATGGCAAAGAAAAAACCGCTGTTTTCACCAAGACAATGCACTGATCCACAAGTCGATGAAAACGATGGTGAAATTGAATGATTTACAAATCGAATTGCTTCCACACCCTCCATATTCACCAGATCTGGCCTCATCTGACTTCTACCTGTTCGCAGATCTCAAGAAGATGCTCCAGGGAAAGAGATTTGGCTCCTATGATGAGGTTATAGCTGTAACTGAAGCTTATTTTGAGGCAAAAGACAAATCGTTCTATAAGAAAGGCATCGAAAGTTTAGAAAAACGTTGGAATGATTGTATAGCTATGGAAGGTAACGATGTTGATGAATAAAGTCGAATTTTGCAAAAAAATGTGTTTTTACTGGTTAGTCCCGGGACTTAATGACCCATGTGTTAAAAAAAACTTTCCCAGGAGAATGTACCTTTGCGTAATCTATGCCAGCGATTCGCTTTCCTAAACTGTAATAACGTCCAAAGGTGTAAAAAAGACCTTTGTGCACCAGCACGAAGAGGGGAATTCCGATTTTCAGTCTGACAACAAATTTGTGGAGAAAGGCGGCAGCCTCGGGTCTCAATTGCCTGCGTGGATGGTCAATCGCCACTCCGAGTTTGTCCAGCAATTTTATCAGGCTATGTTCGCCAAAGCATTCCAGCAGGGCCGCCAGGATCCTTGCCTGAAGGATAGCAAAGATTGTAAGACGGAGAGTACAATGGAGTATCTTTCGACTGTACGTACAGACATGGAAGGAACGTAACGACTGGCCAAGTCAGCCTGCACGATACCGGTGTACTCTTCGCCGAGTGTCTGATTCCCGGAACCGGAAGTAACGACGAAGTAAACGAGCTTGAATAGTACATCGGATTGCAATAACGGCATGATCGATCGGTATTTACCAAGCCTGTGTAAGATATCGGCGAGACTGTCGCGCATGTGACTAACAAACTCGTCGTCGCGCTGACGAGCACGCAATATTTCAGCCTGGCTCGCCATCCTCAAGCCGCCACTCGATTGACTCGTCGATCGCGTGACTCCCATGATGATTTTTCGCAGCTACCGGTTTCAAACTTTTACCCGTGTCCGAGCGAAAAATGCATTTTCATCGTGTCGTATCAAAGGCAAACATTCATCGGTCAATCTACAGTCTTTGGTCCATAACACTGTGAAGAACAATTTGCATTATCGAAATTAATCGGTAACGAGGCACCGTGAGTCTCTGAAACGCGTCATTAGTGCACTTCGACGCGAGTGCAACGTGCACTGAGAAAAGGACAAAAAAATAAAAGCGCGATTCTCGGAGTCAAGTTTATATCTATACGTCAGAGGTATGACCATGGAGACTAAAGGTAAAGAGTACAAACGCCTGCGGCGATCACGATCTCAAACCGTCCGTGAAATTGTCTCCAAAGATAGTTATTGGTTTCACCGCGTGCGTCGCTATTGCATGAGCGAACCGAAGTGAACTGAGAGACAAGAACGCAACCGCCGCCATCGATGATTCCCGCTTGTCGTCCATGCTGGAATAAAGCGTGTGCGGTCTAACGAAGTTTATGAATTGTGTTAGATTTAATAAAAAATAATTGTGTCTCCGTATAATATATATTTGTAATGATCTGCGGCGAAAACGAAGAGAATGATAAACTGTTATCTCGTGATGAGAGGATATTTTCTAGCGCGATCAGTCAACGAAAATAATAATGCAAGGAAAATTGAAACGAAAGACAACAGAAAAGATATCAAAACTGTAAAATCGATTTGACTGTACAGTGGATCGAAATCTGTGAAAATTTGTAAAACTTTTGTTTCGATTCAAAATTCTTATGAATTTTCTTGTGTCTGTAAATAAATTTTGTTTGTTAATGCTTCCGCAACGAAAAAAAAAAAACATATTGACTTAATTTCTGCCTTTCGTTATTATTCTTTATCTGTACAGCGTATCATAATGTGTTAATATGATGTTTGATAATTTGTCAAACTTTTGTCTGGATTCAAAATTCTTATGAATTTTCTTGTGTCTGTAAATAAATTTTGAAAACGCATTGACTTAATTTCTAAATTTCGTTATTATTCTTTATCCGTACAGCGTATCATAATGTGTGAATATGATGTGTGATAATTTGTTTGTTTGGTTTCAAAATTTTTATGAATTTTTTTGTATCTGTAAATAAATTTTGTTACTGCTTTCGTAACGAAAAAAAAAACATTGACTTAATTTCTGTATTTCATTATTATTCTCCAAAACTATCTATATCTATATAAGAATTCTATCTATATAGAAATTTCCTTCACCAGCTGGTTTTACAATTAATTTGATCCGCTCCATATGAAGTAGCAAAGGGTGCTTTCGGCATATCATACAGCACTGGTTTGTTGCCGCTTTACTTCAGTTCGCTCGGACAGCAGCGCCGCCGTCCTCGTAACACTTTTGCAGACGTTCGACCAGGGGGCTGACACTGGGATAAATTCTCTCAACGTAACGTGTCCCCGTTATTGTCGCCACGTAAACTAACCCACCATGCGGCGCTAGTAGTCGCCCGTATGACCCCCACTCCGCAAAGCGCCTCTCCGTATTATTTCGTCATCTTTTTCGTCGCGTGGACCAAGTGGATGTTTTTTTCCGTTTTCTCGATCTGTCGTTGTTCTCGAATAAAAAAATCGTAGTGTGGTGTTACAAAGTGATAAAATAATAAACAATTTTAGTGTAGCGATAAAATAAAAAACAATTTTTGTGGTTTTTGTGCTTATGTTTAAGAATGCCTGCGTGCGTGATCCTTGGCTGCACGTCAGGTTATCAATCAAACAAGAAAAAATCGCATTTTTTCAATGTACCAAAAGATCCAGAAGCGGATGCAGCAATATTCTGCACGTCTCAACGCAGAACAAAAAAAAGCAATCTCGACAAGAAAAAAAATTGCAAAACATTGTACAACGTGACTAGTCCATTATTAAAAAAAAAAATAATGTTATCTGTTTATTTCGTTCAATAAATATTTTTATGATACATCATATTTCAACAAGTGTAAATATTGCATCCCTCCCCATATACACATATACTTCTAAATACTAATCTAAGTAATGAATTATTCAAACGCGTCGAATACAAATTATGCAGACGCTGCGCGACTGGAGTGGGGGTCATGCGGGTGACTACTAGCGCCGCATGGTGGGTTAGTTTACGTGGCGACAATAACGGGGACACGGTAGACCCAGCAGTGCCAGGGGGCTGCGTTCGACACCTGCGTTCTTGCACGCCTTCGCGCTGCGGCCATATTTATATATATATACACATATATATACACACACATGTGTTCCTGTACACACATTATTATTATTCCACGAAAAAAAATGATGACGCCAACAATCATAGACGTACGCATGGAAAACAGAACTATTTGGTACTAAAATATTACTACTGAATTTGAGAATAGCGCTCTAGCTCTCACTATATGCTTATGTAAGTCGTACAAGAGCACTTTTTAAAATTTAATTAGGAATGATATTTTGAGGAACTTATTATTTTGTGATAAATAATTCTATTTTCTATACGTACCTTCATGATTGTTGACTGGCATACGTAAACTGTATATTTACATAATTATGTAATTACGTTACTAAGTTACTATATATATTAGAAATAATTTCTCACTTGAAAGAAATTCATATATTCGAAATCACACGATTAACACGAAAATAAAAGGGCAAGTGCATAGATGCGTAAAAAAAACTTTTATTTGCTTTCAATTGTTTACATCCAACATTATAGTGCTTCTAGCAGGCATCAATACACTTAAGTCTTACGGTATTTCGCTGCTTTTTTCTTAGATTGATTGTCTTTTTTTTTTGTTCAGCGGCATTATACTGAACGAGTAAACCCACTGATCTCACTACACGGTTCGCAATTCCAATGATACAACATTCCGATGATTCCGATCAAGCAAAGTAAAAAACGGTAAAAGGGTAGAAATAAAATATTAAGCACAAAATGTTTAAATGTACGCTTTGCGCGCCTTGCGGACGTCCCGCAGCTACAGAAGAATATTTCCACGTGATAAGTAGCGCCACGTACAAACCAGAGGTAAAGTTAATATAATGTTTACCTAATCCTCACTTTTGTATCAGACTATTCATTTCGACTTACTAATGCGTAGATATTCTGCGTATACAGATATGCGCACACTCGGTAATCTAGTTCTAGTCTTCTCCAGTCCCTTTGTGGCGCTAGCGTCGCTGGACATTGTTTAATTTAAATCGCTATATCTCTGAAACTATACGGTCAAAATACATGATTTTTTTTCGCCACTTCGTCATATGTTTCTCTGGAATTGAGAATTAAAAACAAAAAAATCTGTAAAAAAGTTTCCAAGTTATTGCACGAAATTTTCCACTGCGCTCCATAAGAACACGTGTAAAACCATGAAATCTTTGATTGCCAATATCTCAAAAACGGAACGGTGAATCCTTTTGAAATTTTGCAGGTAATTATTGAATAATGTCCTGAATGAGTCCTCAAAATAAAAAAAAATCTATAGAAAACGCCTTGGCGAGACAACAACCTTAACGATCCTTTACAATATTCACCGGTTTTCTTTGGCTTCGAAGCGCTCGTGCGCATCGAGTTTAAAAATTTCGCGGGCTCTCGGCTCAGTAAACCGCTCGGCCGCGACGACGGTGAGCGGCGCTGCGATCGGCGGGAGGGGTGACGCCCGGCGTCGAGTTAGCATCCTCCTCGAACGAGGCCGTGTGCGGCGAGTTTGGCGGACCGAAGTGAGCAAACCAGTGAGCGGAGAGGCATCGCCCTAGATAACGGTAGAATCGTGCACTCTGTGTCTCCGTGGTGTGTCCTTTTTTTTTTTTCTCTCTCTCTCTCCCTTCCTTTGTACATTGCACACACACACGCACACACATACACACGCGCGCGCGGATAATAAAAAAAAAAACAACAAAGTGTTCGAGACTCGAAACGAGTTACGAAGAAGAGAGAACAGACACATTGAGCAAAAGTCAATTTTTGCTTTCGCGATAAGGGGATTCGTGATACGAGCCATTCGCCCAACAGGATATATGCATCCCGCATGTATGCATACACGCATGGGAAAAAACATTCGTGTAACGTCGCGATATTAACAAGTAAACGCGAAGAGGCAGAGATTCGATAGGAGGCGTCGCGTATAATTTTACCTCGGGCAACGAAAGAAAAGAAAAAAACTAAAAAACAAACTCCGCAGCGAATTACCCACAAGATTTTGTAACGAAAACTCTTTACAAGCAGTGCTTCAAGTGTGCGCGCAAAAAGAAATAAAACGCCAGTGACACACGCACTCCCGAGCATCACCGCGCGCGAGCCCTACCCCCTCTCCTTTTCATCGAACTGCCGCTATCGCTCGCTCGTGCAGTTGCACCGCGATTTTTCTTGCGACTTTTTTTTTTTTCGTCTTGAAACGACACACGCCTCGCGCTACGTACAAAAAAAAAAAGGGAAAAACGTTAACGAGTGATCATTCTTCTCGCTCTATCGATGAACTCATGGCGCTGCAGTGACCGGCCGAGAGTTTTCGAACCGTCGACCCGATACGAGGATTAAAATTTCCGTAACCGTAAACCGAGATTTAACAATCGCTGTTTTCTTTTTTTTGTATGCTCCCGTATACTCGTACGTATATCACGAAATTGATATACAAACGATTCGCAAAACGTACGCGAAATAATCGCCGCTAAAAGGGGCGAGGCGCGAGGTGGTGAGCCAGTGTAAAAGAGAGAGAGGCAGAGCCAAGAGTCTCGTGTGGGCTGACGACTGGTGCGCGTGTGTGCGAGTACGAGAGAAGGACACACAGAGGAATAAAAAAAAAAGAAGCGATAAATACGCGCCGGAAGAGAACGAGGAAGCGAAACTTTTCGTCACGGGCCAAGTTTTTTCGACTTTTTGTTACACAGCTTAGCGGGATAGGCAAAAGGTACGAATAAACATATTTTTTTTAAAAATAAGAACACTTTTTCTTTACGTCGTTTTGCGTACGCGGTGACGAGGCGGTTGACACATTGCCGTATCGGGGCGCTGTTTCTCGCCACTCTCGATAATACTGCGGCTACGTGTTACCATTGTTATTATTGGGTTCGTTAAGAGTGTCTTGCGGTCCTGCCGAGAGCGCGAGCCTTTCAGATTGGAGCGAGCGGCGAAGTAGGAGCGGCGGGGGAGGAAGGGAAAAAACGTTTTAGGCGCCCTGTGGGGGCCGCCGCGTGGCTGCCGTCTCGACGTCGTTTTTGCTCCGGAAATCAGCTACCGCTTCGGCCACACCACTTTGCAGTCTTTAACAAAAGAATAAATTTCTGATCCCCCCTCCCCTGCACCCTCCTATCTTTCTCTTCGCTAGCTTGCTCTTCGTGGGGAAAGACAAGATGGCGATTTTTGAAAAAGGAACGAGTGACTTGCATGGGTGTCACGTGACTCGGAGCAGTATTGCGGTTTTTTTTACCGAGTGTAAGGCGTCGAGATCTTAAATTCAGGGGGGGGGGGCGGAATTGTAGTATGGATTGCGGAAAAAAATGGGATCGGCTGCAATTGAGGCGGTCGTTAGGGCTGGAAGTCTTGAAGGGACGAAAACGCGCTTTGGGAAGCGATGGAAAGGCATGCTGATGGACAAAATTATTGAAACTCTGCCTCTTGACGGGCCTGCGTAAGCTTGAGGACCGAAAAGAAAAATTGATTTTCGATATTTTTTTTTTTATTGTGAGAGTATCGGGATGAGGAGGTTGGGATTTTACAGATAATTAATACATAGCCTTGCCAGGTTTGAGTATTTTTTATATTGGAAAATATTGATGAACAATGGAGCTATTGTTATTCTTAAATTATATTTATTATCAATAAAAACGAGTTTTATTTGCACAACTTTTTACAAAAGTTTTTTTTTTTTTACAAAATCGTAACTTTCCGCTTTAATATTCACTCAATTACTGCACCTCTTGTATTTGTACCTCTTGTACTTTGTACACTAACATTTCTCTTTTTCTTCATTCGTTCGTAATTTATTCTTCATTTATTCCTCTACTCCATTTATTTTTCCTCCCCTTCCGTCCTACTCATTTTCTTTTTTTGCACACTTCCTCTATTTTTCTAAAATATTCACATATGCCTTTTTGCACTTTCCTACTCAACATATTTATAATCAGCCCCATATTATATTTATTATTACTAATTATTAATATATATTATTATTAAAATAACCTAGTATTTTTTTATCGAAGAATATTGATAAACAATATAGTTATTATTTAGACAAAATGTACTGTTTTTTAGTTTATTTCTATTTAGTTTTTAAATTATTCTTATTTATTATTGATAATATTTTATATTGTCAATAATGAATAATATCACCATTATAATAATAATATAATCGTGATATTATTTATTATTGATAAACATTGGAATTATCATTATTTAGACAAAATGTACTGTTTTTTTTACTTTATTTTTATTCAGTTTTTTAATTATTATTATTTCGAAAAAATGTACTTTTAGTATGATAAAAGTTTCGTGTGACTGGACAGTTTTTTGAAATTTTGAAAACTTCGTAAATGGCTAGCTATAGAAATAATGTTCGATTTTTTGAGGAAAATAAAAGAACTTTAATAATTTGTTATTCACAAATGATTAAACGTGTGAAAAAAATCATTCGATTATACGATAGGAAATGTTATAAACTACCCTCTGTCCGAATTTTAAGTGAATCGGACGAATAGATTTTGAGATGAGACTCGCACAACTTGAAAAAAGAAACGTTTCAAGAAAAATGCAAAAGAAAAAAGGGTGAAACGCGGCGGGGCAATTCGCCGTAGCGCAGTGGACGATCCGACCCTTCACAAAAATCACCGTATTGAAGGTTGGAATCCTCATTGGAATGCAACGAAAATTCTTTTTTCGTATTTTATTGTTCTTTATTACCGAAAATATTTTCTTGTCTTTTAATGTTGTAGATTTTCAATGAGTGTCCTGAAAAACGTTCGAATAATTTTTTAAAGCCAAATTCGCGCAAGAAAATACATTTGTAATGTTAAAAAACATTAATGTTCGTTGCGTTCGAACGATGAAAAACTTCAACAGCATGAAAAATTGTCATAAATCGTCGAATTTTTGGCATATCTACAAAATCTTTATTGCAAATAAAAGTTAAGACCTTAGGCTATGAAACTAACCAATAAAAAAAAACACATTCAAGAAATTTCAGGCTTACGCAGAACCCTTGAAGAACCTTCGAGAAATTTTTGGTCACCGTTCTTTTTTTAACGAATTTTTGACATCTGATAACGGAGATAACAGTCTATTGACCAAATACGAGTTCGTTTGGCTTTGTTTTTTTTTTTTTTTTTTTTTTGACGATTCTTCGTAATTTAGGCTGCGAAGAGGTTATGTACCGCGTTATTATACCGCCCCAGACATCTCGCAACACTGTCTAACCTCAACGCCTATCGCCTTAACCTTTAATTCGCTCGCTCGCTCTCGCAACTTCGGCAAAGCTTTCTCCCCAAAGAGACAATGTTGCGCTACGGGCTAATCTTGTGTGTTTTCTTCACTGTTTCCACTCAAATGGTGCCAATTGTCAGCGAGCATATTTTCTCGATGCCCCCATCTCCCTGAGACCAAGCCCCGCGCGTCACCCAACATACACACACACACACACACAGTTAAGTGTAAATTGCCCGCATCGAATTCCGCGCCGATAGTAACCACGCGCTCGTGTTCCAACGAATAATGGAGGAACGACTCGGAGATAGCGAAGAACGGAGAAAGAGAGAGAGAGAAAGAAAGAAAGAGAGAGAGAGAGAGAGAGAGAGAGAGAGAGAGAGAGAGAGAGAGAGAGAGAGAGAGAGAGAGAGAGAGAGAGATTGGGAAGCTCGTGTTTCTTCGTCGATCTACCGGCACGCGATTCTTGACCGTCTTGTACTATACATCTTTTATCTCGCTTCCTCCTCTTCGCCCCCCCCCCCCCTCCCCTCGTGCCGTTTACAGGCCATCGGACCCCGGCAAAACTCGTTGTCCGGCTTTTTCCCGACAAGGCAGATTCCCCTGAACTGACACTATATCTATATGTGTGTGTGTACACACACGCACACACAAACACCAGGAAAAATTACTTTGAAGCATTCAACTTCGACGACTGTCCTCATAATGGCCAATTGTCTTCATACTGAACATGATGTAAAATCCAGTGTCTTCAAAATCACCTTTAGATAGACGTAAGCATATATTATATAAAGGACACTTCGAAGACCGTCCTCAGTCCAAAATGAACGATTCGTTTGGGGAAAAATTCAAACACCGTCTGCGAAACAGCCGGATGTTCTGATAGCAAACATTACGTAGATAAAAAAGGACTTTTATATATTATATATTATATATATATATATATACACAGTACCGGTCAAAAGTTTTCGATTACTTTGAATAATTGCAAAAATTTCCGATTTCTTTGAATAATTGCAAAATTTCCCATTTCTTTGAATAATTGCATAATTATATTTGAATAATATAAATGACATTGAAGTTTGCATCGTTGAAACGCAACGTTATTTTTTTTGTCCTTCATTTTTCATTTCTTTATTTTTATCATTATTCAAAACGCCTTTTTTTTTGCAAATTGAGGTTGCAAAACTCTAATAAGAATACATGAAAACATTCGAGCGATTTTTACAGCCAAAAATGGCCGAAAAATATTTGAACAATTTGGAAGAATGAATTTTCGTTGCGTTCCAACGATGTGCAAACTTCAACGTCATTAATATAATTCTATAGAGCTATGTAGTATTTTCGTAAAATAAGAAATAATAATGACTCGTATTATTCTAATATAATTTTGCAATTATACAAAGTGATTGAAAACTTTTGACCGGTACTGTGTGTGGGGCGAGGGGGCGGGGTATTTTTAACCCGTTATAACTGTGTAGCTTTGGCTATATGTGTATACATATATATACACACACACACACACACACGTATGCATTTATGTTTGCATAGTACAAAAGTAAAGTAAATAGACGATTCCACGAAGTATCAGCGAATTCTTCGCGCTGCGCCCTTGGTAAAGAACCGCGACTGTTCCAGTTACAAGCGCCGAGGAGTCCATCATCCATTGGCCACAATAAAAATAGAAATTAAATTAAAAAATTAGGAAGAAAAAAATAAGACGAAATTACGATAAAAAAATTATAAGAAAAGACAAATAAGAAGAAACAAAGCGAATAAAAAATAGGCGGTCTTCGACAGTCAGTGGATAATTTTAATCCCTTCATTCTTCACCCATACGAAAGATATTGCAATTTTTTTCCACTCGAAGCTTCTCCTCGCCCGTGGAAAAAAAAAAATTTATTCTAGCTTCGCTGGCAACGCTGGCAATGAATTCAGTCCCGAGAAAAAGGAGACAAAAACGTGACGTATCGTTTTCGTGACTTTTCTCAGATGCTACAGATCGATTATTTGAATTCACGAGAAAAAAAAAAATATTCCAAGGCAAAGTGTTCACGCGCTGAGCATTGGCTTTTTTTTTCTTCTTATTTTTCTATCGTGTTGATGTTTGCTATCGTTGGAATGCAACTAAAATTCTTTCTGTTTGCTGGAATTTTTCTTTGCACCATTTCGACTTTGAAAGTCACTCGAACGTTTTTAATATTCTTTGTTAGAGATTATGACCACAATTTGTAACAAAAGGCTTTTGATAACAATGAAAAATATAGAAAAAAAAAGAATGAAAAAAAAATTGTTGCTTTCCAACGATGCAAAGTTCAACGTAAGCTTTTTTTTTTGTTCGAAAACACGACCCGTCACGCACACACGCTCCTATGAATGTCTATGATTTTTCACTTATTGTTGATTGAAATTGAGGAGGGGTCACTGACTGGGACACTTGTTTCACGGTTGGAAAGTGTGCATAATGTGTGGCTCCGTCGTCGTCTTCTTCTCGTGGGTGACTCATCGCACGCCGTTCAGTCTATCCTTTATGTTTTTTTTTGTTGTTTTCGCCTCTCCCACCTCGCCACCACCCCTCTCGCAATCCCACTCTCGTCTCTTTATCCATCGAGTGCGGAGATGTAACTGTAAGAAAGGAAAACTCTTAGTCACTGGATTTCTTACTCGTTCGTATATACGTGCCGCAGAGAAAGAAAAAAAAAAAAAAATTCTCGCGAATGTCAGACGCTGCTGAAAATTGGATTGCTTTCGTAGGTTTTTTTTTCCTTTCGGTGCTTTTTCTTTTTTTTTTTCGTTTTCAGCAATATTATTCATTCTAGCGTCGTTGCCAATTTTATTTCTCTTCAAGTCTACACAAAACAAATGATTTCTGCCTAAAAACATTTTTCTTTTTGTTTTTTAAATGAAACTATTCACTCTGGTAATTGCCAATTTTTTTTTCGTATCTCTTCAGGCTTGTACGAAATTAATGTATCAACGAGAAAACAATTGCGTCTTTTCTCTCGCGAGAATATACGCCGAGAGAATTTGCACGACAATGTTAATAATGAGAACACAGTGAGAAGTGTATTTCTTCGCATCATTATTTTGGCAGTGTACGTAAAACATAACGAAAGGATGAGATCATGAAAAAAAAAAATGTGTGTGGATCTCGTAGCCACGTCGATTTATCGTGGTTTCTCACGTTCGTGTACAAACCCCGATAAAGCGACATGGTTGTCGTCGAGAAACAGAATAAACATAACATTTACGTATGCACGCATGGGGGGGGAAAAAAAGGATATTTTGAATCCTTTACGGATCTGCGTAACGTTGGCTGTCGGCAGGCACATCTGGTCGCTTCGAGAACGGGTGTTTTTTTTTTATTCAACCGAAACGTTGACTTTGGGAACGGAACGAACGTTAGAATCTTTGTGTGAACAGCCTTACGTTTATCTGAAGGTTATTTTGGGGGCATTGGAGTTTACGTAATTTTGAGTACGGGAACAATCAGATACTATTAGAACGGTCATGGAGCTTGTATCGCTGGAACGCAACGAAAGTTCTTTTTTCTTTGTTTATTTTCGACTTCATTGGAAATATATTTTTGCTAATTTTGGAGATAGGGTCTCAATAAGAATATTCGATGAGTAGATTTTTAATAACGATTCTGAAAAAAAACGTTCAAGTGATTTTCCTATTCGGAAAAAAAAACATATTTTGGCTCTAAAGTTCGACGAAAAAATGATTTATTAATAATTTATTTGATTAATAATTACTTTTTCATTAATAATAACAACTTAAAACAAATGTCTGCAATTAATTTTAATTTTTTCAATCAATCACTTTTTTTTATTAAAAATAAAAGAAATGATTGATTTGTAGATTTGGCTAAACCCAAACAAACCCAAACAGACTGTATCGAACATTTGCACTTTGAGGGGCAAATGTTCGATACATTTGCACCTTGAGGAATATTTATTATCAATAATGACAAAAATTGTTTATTTATTTGCATTATTATTAATTTTTGCATTAGTGATAAATGAACAAATTATTTTTTTTATTACTTTGGCTCTAATATTTGAAAAAGAATAATATCCGTGTCATGTATATATATTAATTAATTAATTTATTTATTTCTCCTTCTCGCCGTCACTCCAGCGAATTTTTCTTGGGTCCGTCCCGTATTTTTCCGTACTCCCCTCCATCCTATCTTCTCTCTCTCTCTCTCTCTCTCTCTCTCTCTCTCTCTCTCTCTCTCTCTCTCTCTCTCTCTCGACGTCGTTTTCGGCGACAACGATGAATAACGCAAGAAGGGATCGGCAATGAGAGAGCCCTCGCGTGTTCGACGAGCCACCAAATCGCCCGCAGATTATGCGCAAGGTCAATAAAACGCGTGTGCGCGCTCGTCGAAATTTGATCGTTATGCCCTTTCTCAAATATAGATAGAATAATACACGTTCATTCGGTTCGCTCTAATTTTGCCTCAAATAGAACACAGTTCGATCTTATAGTTTACAAGGAGTTATTTTTTATTCACTTTCACCTCTCTATTTCTAGTTATTCGTGTCAGTTACACATTCGTACGTGGGTTTCTTGTTTTCACGGTAAAACGTATCCGAGTAGGGTGATACGTCTCGGCGAATTAAATATCACATTGCGCTTGACTCCAAAGATTGGCCGCGATTAATTCACCCTCATCTGTTTTACTTATATATTGGGTGAAGTAAAAAGTTCTGAGCGTTTTCCGCTAGATGTCTTTAATGAGCCATATCTCACGATGTATACATCGCATCGGGTCATACTATACGGCGATTTAACGGTGACGTTACGCTTCAAAAAAATTTCTTTGACAGTTTTGTGTTTGGTGAAGCCAGTTGTGTGTTACAGCGTTCAAAAATGGAGGTAAAAAAAAGAGAAAATTCGATACATTCTTCAGTACCACTACGACCAATGTGAAAAGACGGAGCAGGCGGCCAAAAAAAAATTGTGCTGTCTATGGACCCAATACAGTATCGAATGCAACAGCAAAGCGGTGGTTCCAACGATTACGTTCTGGTAATATGGACGTCGAAGATGAGGCACGCTCTGGTAGGCCAATTGTCGAAAATGTCGATAAAATCATGGAAATCGTCGAGTCGGACCGGCATGTGAGCACTTATTCCATTGCCCAGGAATTGAAGATTAGCCAAAAAACCGTTTGGAACCATTTGCATAAGGCTGGTCTCAAGAAGAAGCTCGATTTATGGGTGCCACACGAATATTGACGCAAAAAAACCTTTTGGACCGAATTGATGCCTGCGATTCTTTGCTGAAACGTAACGAAATCGACCGATTTTTGAAGCGGATGGTGATTGGCGATGAAAAATGGGTCACATTCGAGAACAACAGCCAAAAAAGATCGTTGTCCAATCGCGGTGAGCCGGCCCAAACGATCGCCAAGCCCGGATTAACGGCCAAGAAGGTTTTGCTGTGTGTTTGGTGGGATTGGAAGGCAATCGTCCACTATGAGCTGCTCCCATCGGGCCAAACACTCAATTCGGACCTCTACTGTCAACAACTGATCAGATTGAAGTAGGCGATCGACCAGAAGCGGCCAAAATTGGCCAATAGGAAGGGTGTTGTGTTCCATCAAGACAACGCCAGGCCGCACACATCTTTAACGACGCGCCAGAAGCTCCGAGAGCTTGGATGGGAGGTTCTATCGCACCCGCCGTATAGTCCAGACCTGGCACTAAGCGATTATCACCTTTTCAAGCATTTGCAAAATTTTCTTGATGGTACGAAACTGGCCTCAAGAGGGGCTTGTGAAAATGAGCTAGTCAAGTTTTTTTATCATAGGGATGAGGACTTCTCCAATCGTGGAATTATGAAATTGCCTTCAAAATGGACAAAAGTTATCGAACAAAACGGCGCATATTTTATCTAAATCGGATAATCCTATGTTAATTTCATCGTCGAAATAAAGCGAAAAAACGCTCAGAACTTTTTACTTCATCTAATATATATATATAGCGAAGTAAAAAAAACAACGTCGGGCTTTCATCGTACTCGCAACTCCTTGTCTTAATCGGCCAATCAAATCCGCCATGGGAAAATTGAAGGGCGCTCTCGTATCTCGTTCTCGAACGAAGAGCTAATTGAATTTTGAGCTATAATCGAGCTACGAGTTGTGTATGTCTGTGTGACAGAGAGAGAGAGAGAGAGAGAGAGAGAGGGAGAGAGAGAGAGAGAGAGAGAGAGAGAGAGGGAGGGAGAGAGTTTCGTGAATTTCGATTCTTCCTGTCAGGATGAACCAAGGGCGGAAGGCGCCGAGTTTGATTCACTGCCTTGTCACTTCTCCTCGATATGATCAGGAATGAAAAGAATAATAATAAATAATTTCCAAAACCTATGCATCCTTTGATTGCATTTAACGAAAAAAAAAATTGTGTGTATATTTATATTAATGTGTAGATGAACCGCGACATAAAATCGGGAAACTGGCAATCCGCGAATTTTTAGAAACATGATGATTATTTATAGGTAGATAGATTTTATTTATAATTTATAAAAAATTATAAAATCGGTAAGTGGTCAATGCGTAAAAAAAACCCTGTTTTACTAAAAAAAAAGTTCAACTCTTGCAATTTCCTATTTTTCTTTTTCATAAAATTGTGGGGTGATGCACTTGAGGTATGATAGTTTGAGAGAAAAAATAACTCCATAGTCGGCGTTTCAAAAAAGGTATTCTTATATCTGAGGAGCCATTTTGGAGTGAAATAAAGAACGATAATAATGAAAAATGAGCAATTTATATTAAATACAATATAAAATTATATGGTGGGTTTTGAATAACGATAAAAATGAAAAAATCTATACATATAATAAAACTGTAAACTTTGCGTGTCTGTTTGTCTGTTTTTCCACGTGTCACGGAAAAGCTACTGACCCAATCTGGGCAGAGTTTTCAGAAAATATAGGGCTTAGCTTGAAGTAACATTTAGTTTTCATTTCATCGAAATCGGCTCACTCAATCAAAAGATATGCTAATGTAATCAAAAGATATGTGCTAGTTTAAAGTTTTCGAAAAATCTGTGCTTGCGAAGTCGTGGGCACAGCTAGTGAGAAATAAAGTCGTTGCGCTTCAATGATGCAAACTTTAATACGATTGAGATAAGACGTAACGGAAAAACGATGAATTTGGAAAAAGTCTGTTATTTCTCGCGGATCTGACGTACTTCTGTTGTGTAGATTTGTCTTTCTTTTTTTATATCAATTCGTCTTGTCTCCGAGTCCCAAGGCTCTTTCCACTTCCTTCCTTTTTTTTTTCTTTTTATTTCTTCTCCCAATTCTCTCTCTTTTTCCGTCTTATTGCTTCGACACCATTCCACTTCCATTCCTCGAGCCTCGTCGTTTCTCGGTTACCGCCCCCTCTCTTTTCTACCGCTTAATTTTATTCAATTTCCCGTATACTCGTCCGTTCCACGTTTTTATTCTCCCTGACAAATTCAATTTCTTTCCTCTTCAGGCGATCCTCCCTCCCCGTCAATTCATTTACCGCGTTCATGCGGCTCTCTGACTGCGACGATTGACCATTTATCCCGACGGTCGGTTGATTCTGCTCTCCTATAGGTAGTGTCGGGTGCATGGTAGCTCATGGTCGAGTAACGAGACGAGAGAAAATCTTTGTTGCACATTAAAGTTAAGACCCTAGGCTATAAAATTATCCAATAAAAATCGTATTTTTGAAATTTCAAACTTACGCAGGCCAACTAATCCGTACACTAATGGGTAGCTGTCCATCGGTGAATACTGAACCATATTTTCGACAGCTGAAATTTCCAGCCGGAAAATTACGTTACCCCTGCGGCCGTAAAAGCTCCATTTGTACTGTGCATATCCCTGACGTGTGTACGTCGATCATGATGGAGAAGAGCGACGCACGTGTAATTGACAAATTGTTTATGCAAATTGGGAAAACAGGATCAATCATTCGTGTAAAGGCAGCGTGCATGGTCGTGAATAAAATACGAATAAATCTGAAAATCGTTGCGCTTACGCTCGTCAAGAGACCATGAATTTTGTACGCGATTCTTCAACGGCGCGAAAATCGTTATCGAGCAGTATCGTGTGCAACGCGTTGCCATCCACGATTCTATCGCTTAAAATATTGTTGCGCCGAACCCCGACAACACTTTGCCAGGTATATTTTCCGGTTCGATGCTTCTGGTTAGCCGGTATCGGAGGCCGAAGTGTCAGAGTCGTTCTATAGTTGTGTATTAGCGCCGGACGTGAACCGAATCCCAGATTTTCACTAGTTCCCTCACTGAGATCGCGCGCGCAGGCTGTTCATACTCGTTTCTCGGCGAAAATCTCGGGCAATATCGAGCCTTGCGATCGGGAGACAATGATCGCGCGATAGATCGGATCGGATAAAAAGTCATAGGAATGAGGAGTGAAGCGAGGGGTAATAGAAAAGTAAACGAATGAAAGGTATGGGTGTCGGAGTTGTCGACGATTCAATACAGTCCGATAGCAAGCAAGAGGTGAGGGGGAAAGGGTGGCGAGAATATGCGGGTAAAACTTCGATACGGAGAGCGGAGCGGCATTTCGAGAGCGGGGCTATAGTTATATGGTAGAGTTAGGGCTGAGCGCGTAAACGGATAAAGCTTAGAGTGATCGCGGGTATATAGGCGAGTAAATTTCTGCGAGAATTGCCGCACTTTGGTGAAGTTGACTTTCTCTCTCTCTCTCTCTCTCTCTCTCTCTCTCTCTCTCTCTCTCTCTCTCTCTCTCTCTTTCTCTCTTTCTCTTTCTTTGTTTCTCTCTCGTTGTGCGATGTGGGTGGAGCGATGGCTGCCCGACCGAAATGGAAAGGATAACGAGAGAACGCGCACAAGCTAGAGAGAGAGAGAGAGTTTGAAGTATACTCTTTACTTGTTAACTTGCTTGGACTGCGAGTCGAGCGAAATTTTAAGAGAGGGGGAGGAGCCACAAATTCTAACGATGTAGTGGAATAAAGAAGGAAGGACTTTTGCTACTCTCGCGAGAGAAAAGCCGAATCGAGTGCGAGAAAAAGGACTATTCCTTTATCAGGGTGACTGACGGATGATGTTGCTCTTAAGACGACGTTAAAGTTAATTCTTTTTAAGGTAGTAAAATGTAGTTTTAAGATAGTAAATTAATTCTTTTTAAGGTAGTGGTCTCGCCCCAGGTGTTTTTTTATAGATTTTTTTTTTACATTTTGGGGACCCATTCAGGACACTTAATTGATTACCTGCAAAATTTCAAAAGGATTCACCGTTGTGTATTCGAGATATTGGCAATCGAAGATTGCACGGTTTTACACGTGTTCTTATAGGGGAGCAGTGGAAAATTTCACATTTCACGCAATAACTTTGAAACTTTTCTACAGATTTTTTTCTGTTAATTCTCAATTATAGAGGAACATTTGACGAAGTGGGTAAAAAAAAATTATGAATTTTGACCGTCTAGTTTCAGAGATATAGCAATTTAAATGAAGCAATGTCTAGCGACGCTAGCGCCACGAAGCGACTGGAGCAGACTAGAACTAGATTAAAGTAGTGTGTGCATATCCGTATACGCAGAGTATCTACGTATTAGTAACCGGAATGGATAGTCTGATACAAAAGTCAAGGTCAGGTAAACATTATATTAGGCGTTTTCATCATTACTTTAAAAGTTTGTACATCCCGATAAGATGTACAACCTAAATTATAAGGATATTTCGCAATATTTCGAAGCTTTCATCGATTGAGCGGAGAATAAACTTTTCAACGTGACTGTGACGGGACTATTATCTTAAGTACTGGCATTCTTTTGGCCGATTTAGGCCGTAAAAATCAATCAAACGTATCTACATATTCTCGTTAGAAATGTACGACCTCAATTTGCAAATAAAAAGGTTTTGGATAATGATAAAAATAAAGGAATAAAAAAGGCATAACAAAGATTTCGTTTCATTCCAACGATGCAAGCTTCGACTTCATTCCTCGAGATCAAAACTTTCTTCAACATCTGAGATAGTTAAACTACGAAGCTCATTCAAACAAGTCGAAAATTCGATGCCACCTCCTTCTCCCTGTATTTATGAAACCCTTGGTGGG